>CM069445.1:36375801-36438884 GCA_035610835.1 Ophiura sarsii
CTATTTAATTTATCAAACTTTTAATCCATGAACATTTAAGAGATTCTAAGAAGTCAGGAAGGTTGATCATTTTTAGACTGCCATAATAGCTTTATTGTAAAATTCGTGTAATGCAGACTGTTTCTCTTTCTCCGTCTCTGAATGAAGCTGCTAACTTGGAAGACAGCGTCATATATGTTGGCTCATGTGACGACGGGAATCCCTCTACTGACCCCGCCCCTGCCACATACACCAATCCATCTTGTGGGTCTGCAATAACCACGATTGAAATCACGACTCCGGATGCGCCCGTGTACAGGGAATGTCCTGATAAAACATATGGACGATATGTGTATGTAAGCGGAGCAATGGCTCAAACGCCAATATGTGAAGTGGTGATCCATGGAAAAAACAGTGAGTGGAAATATTTTGTTTTAATAGGCCTAAATGAAGTTACTTTCCGAACCGTCAACATGATAGGATTTGCCCCGTAATATTAAAGTTAGTGTTCCCGGTCTTATACCGATCTTCACCGTATGTACAACGTAGATGGATGGAGTAGAATTGCAGTTTAGGATAACCAGACGATGCCGGACATGGGTTCGTTCACGAATATTCAAGGTTAAATTATGCATAAGAGGTTACGTTTTCAATTAATGACGAATGAAATTAAAATTTAAAAAAACAAATCGGATTTGAATTTCGAACTCCAGCGGTTTTAGGATAACATTTAGTTCCAATATTTGATGAATTTTCTTGAATTAGATTATATCCGTCACTCCATACGTTCGTCGCATTCAGTTGATGACGTAATTACGTAACCTCGTACGTACAATTTAACCTTGGATATTAGTGAACGACCCCATGTCCGACATCGTGTCGAATTGTTCTAAAGACGACGGTGGACACAGTTAGGCATATTTTGATTTAAAAATGTATACAAGACATGATTTGGTGCCTAACACCAATATGTCTCGCACAATTCAGGTGGGAGGAAGGTTTAGCAGAAGTTTGAGTGAAGTGAAGAGGTTTCGATACATGAATAAAATTGGGATAATAACGGAATGACCATAGAGACAACTCAATACTGCTGACATAATATGGAGCCTAAAACACAAGGAACCATAAGTGACATCGTGAACCACAAAAAATAAGTTGTCATAAATGATTATGTTCATTTACAATATCAGAAAATAACCATGTATTTTGCTGCTCAATATAGCATGTTATTAACGTGGAGCCGAAAACACAGTGAACAACCAAACTTGATACCGAGAACCCCCCCAAATTAATACCGGGAACCTCCTAAATTCATTCTGATATATGTTCATTTACAATGTAAACAATGACCATTTAACCCACTTCATACGCATGCTCATGCACAACGTGGATCCTAAAACCTCGGGAACCACCGAAATGACACAGAGATCCACCAAAAAACATTTTTATCCGAAAATAATGATGGTAATTCCAAAATATGAAAATAGAGCCACCCAATACATATGTACCGCTTGAACAGCATGGAGCCCCTAAAACACCAGGAACCACCAAAAATTACATTACAATATACAAATTACAATATACACCGGGACACCACAAAATAGGTATTTTGGTCCCGGGATTTGGTCCAAAAAATTCTTCCATTCAAAATATAAAAAGCATGGCAAAAGAGACCCCCCAAAAATATTCAATGTTCAAACAAAATAACCTAAAACACGAAGAACCACCAAAAAGATACGTTGGTTCCAACAATAATTTTTATTCAAAATATATTTTAAAAAATACAATGACAAATGCCACTCATTTTGTTGAATTTCCGTATCTATACGCGTTAAACTGCGGAAACGTTTTAATTAATGTTCAAGGCTTTGTCAAATCCTTTTTCGAGTCCGTGAAGTAATCAATATATGGGTTCCATTCCCAAAATAATATACATTGTATATAGGCCTATATCTTCTACCTCATGAAAAACCATTAGATATGTCCTGATTGTGATATTAACAAGGTTAAAGAAAATTGCTTAGGCACGTTGATGATATTTTAAAATATGGGCTACCAAAGAGAACAAGTGGTGTCCAAAGAAATATTGATGGACTTGATCAAATACAGAACCCTCAAATCAAACAAGATGTACATGTTGTTGAACCATTAACATTTGAGTACCTATTGGGAAACACAGCTGCATTCGAAATTCTGGTTGAAGTGCTCTATCAAAATTACCAACAAAGACATGAAATGATCGGGTACACATTTGATGATAATTTTTATCCAATTGATGCTACGAAGTCTAGTACAATTTACCGGCAGTTTATTAAGAAAGCTAACACAACCCCCAAATGCATTGCTACGTTGAAAAACGTGTATGGTCTTGAAATGCCTGTTTATAAAGACTTGTTTATGTTGCCATGGAGAGTTACAATTGATAGCAGACTACGATGGTTACAGTTTAGAATTAACCATTTTATTTTACCAAGAAATAAATGGCTGCATAAAATTGGTATTGTTACAAGCCCAAATTGTTTGAGATGCAAAATTGAGATCGAAACTCTTGACCACATTTTTATCACTTGCCCTGATGTTGTTAAATTTTGGAATGATTTAAAACAGAAGTGGAATGATCTGTTTGACAATCTCACTAATGTTGAAAAACTATTCGGTATATTTAATCATGATGATGATGATGATGAGTGGTTAATGAGGAACCAGCTTCTCTTAATGGCCCGCAGATATATTTGCATCTGCAAATATAGGGGGTCCTCTCTGTCGATCGGTGTCTTTGACATAGTAATCAGAGACACTGCTCGACTAGAGGGGACCCAAGCGAGACAAAGAGGGAGGCTGGGATTTCATTACATGAAATGGGATAAAGTAGGTATTTACACTTACATTGGTTTGGTACAACAAGGGGTTTAAGTTTTAATGATTCATAGTGAATTCTCTCTCCCTCTCTTTTGTTTTTGTGTTGTTATTGTATGTACGAGGGGGTATCAAAAAGTTTTAGAAATCACCCAGAAGTGAAGGAGCTAGAAATTTCATTTTGTTATGTGATCCGTCAGACATCTATACATAGTCCCTGTGCAAAGTTACACATTTCTCCCACTATTTATTACCTGTCCACAGACCGCCATGGTAGAGATCCTCAGATTGACCGCCATTGATTTATTTTCAGATTGCCTCAGATTGTGTTATTCCCAAAACAGCAATAAATAGTTTAAAGTGTTGACATAAAGGGTCAAAGGTCATGTAGGGTCATTAGAGGTCAATCTGTGCACACCCCCATGTTACCCATAAGTTTATTGTCACCAAGCTTGTTTGTGATGACCTTTGACCCCTTTCTGTCCAATTTTTAGTCCAATGACGTCATGTTCTATTTGTAGATCGTTGATGTCATCAGCGTGGCTCATGTCACGCGCTTTTATTATAAAAGATCCTAAAAACGGAAGACACATACAGTAATAGCGGTAACATTCAACAATATGAACAATTTACAATCGTTGAAGATGTACAGCAACAACTATAGTCCCAGCTGCACTTGGAAGTGGAATACAATGGGAAGACAATGGACAACATTGATTATTTGTTAATCCTATGACGTTTCAATGGGGGAAAACAGCATCTTGTCATATCTTTGTCGAAACAAAAGAAAATATCAACTATTTTTCCGCTCAAAAAAACCCCACCTATATTGGCTCATTGGCTCATTGACTCATTTGCTCATTAACTCATTGGCTCATGAAGCCTAATGACACCACCAGTAGTAATAGTAAACGCATCCATCCTTAAATTTCAAATAAAACGAAAAATATAGCCAGAGAAAATGTGTATTTACTATCGATTCTCATTCATTTTATCCCCCAATTAAGCGATGGACAACTGATGGAAAACTGATGGGCACGTGCTTGAACTTGAAGCAATACGACATTGTTAACCTTGAACCTGAATCGTTCATTCTCAGGGCACCATTTGACCTCGAACCTTGACCTTGAACCCGACCCACCTGACCCACCTCAAAACCCTACCGTAACCCGACGTCATATACTACTACACATCTCAACCGACAGACACTGGCCACACGGACTTAAATATTGCGGGGGGGGGGGGGGGATTGCCCCTGCCTCTTGCCCCCTGCCATTGTCCCTCTCTGGCTACGCCACTACTGGTTGGGGCTTCAAAAATTGCGTTCATGAGAAATTTATATTCGCGTATGATCAGTCTTGCTTTTTTATCATCTCGATACACGAAGTCACATTGATGTTGTTACAACCTTTATATTGCACAGGTTAATGTTTGCAAAATTAAATGATTGAGACTTAATTCACTTTATGTAACTTCCTCTCATAATTTTTCAATTAAAATCCTAAAATAGCGTCCCAATTCTTACCTCACAGTTGCCGACGATGATAAAACGACTGTCCAGTGGACACAATCTACCTACGCTGCAATGGAATCGCCTGCTACGAGTGGTGTTTGTACACCAGGCGGGATAACCTCCACAATTACGTTAGAGCTTACACGATCCGGAAATACCGAAAGAACATTGACTTGCAACGATATTATAGCAGGTAAGAAGTAAAATTAACACTACCACCAGGTACCAAGAACCGTAGGCAAAACTATACCGTATTGTGTGACTGTTCCTCCCTTTATTTCTTACCTTATACTACACATTTTAAGTTGAATTGTATATGTAGTTTTTCAAAAAAAACACGTTATTGTTACATGTTATGTAATTTGTCAACAAATTATCAACCAGAAAACCCGAGTTATTTTTTACGAATATAACTATATTGATTTGAAGTTCGCTTACCTGCGGTCCATGGCTGCGGTCCATGAAATGGATTTGAAAATGTAGTTACTGTATTAAGCCCCGCCCAACTCCAGCCTTACCCCGCCCTTCTTTCCATGGTCATAGCTAAGAAATTAATTATGCATGTTGTCGTTTTCCCTTAACTTATAATCTTTAAGTAATTAGATAAAATCCCCTATTAATTACCCCAGAGACAAGAAAGTTGATGTCACCTCATTGGTTAAAAGTCTGTCATATACGGTTTATATTATTCATCGCCATTCGTTATGAATATGCATATTGATTCTCAAGTCCCGCCTCCAAAATAAAATAAAGCTATTATAGATGGCGCTATAGTACTGCAACGCTTCAGTGGGTATAGGATGTTATTGTGCCGATTATTAACTCAAATAATGTATGCTCTTTGGTTGTATTGACACAAATACGAGGTATTTTCCTTCAAATACTTGCATTGGTACAGTGACAAATTGACAATACAATTTCGCCTACGGCGAGTTTTGAGACAAGAAAGTAAAAAACAAAACAAACACCCGACCGACTGACCGACCGACCCACACCTTTGACCATAAATCAAGATCAAAGGTCAATTTAACATCCACGTTGGCAAGTATGTCCATGTCCACCTTAGGTTGTATTCTACAGACTTCAAGGAACATGTTGGTATACTCTCTGTACCAGCAGGTCGGGACCGAAATACTCCAAAAATGGGTCTGCGCTTCCCAGCTTATCTATTTCTTTTTCATAGATCCTGGCACTGGTATAATATTGTACTAGACAAACCTGAATATATATAGCAAGTCCACATTTATTTGTTTCATACCACTTTTATATCCATCTTCACTTCTTTTTATCAATATTATGTTTTAGATGATTTTACGGTGACACTGGAAGGCGCAACAGAAGGTGCATATGAAGATTTTACGTACACACCAGGCCCAATTATGTTTCAATTCGCGAAAGGAGAGAAAACGAAGACAATCGACTTTAATATAATAAGCGACTGTATCAACGAAGGTGACCATTCTGTCAAGTTTGAACTAAACGGTCAAGGAGACCAGACCCTGACAAACGGGCTGGTTATAGGTGCAGTACCTTCAACAACTATTACCATTGGAGACGATGATCGTAAGTTGATTTAAAAAGACAATAGCCTTCCCGGTAGGGAATACCTGGTACGCTTCCGTTCGTTTCAGATAATTTATATTTCAAGTGCTCAAAAAGTTATTTGGCATTCAAGTAAAAGTTTGCTAAGAATTTCCAAAGTAAAGCTTCAACCTAATAAAATTACATATAAAAAGTTTTAAAATAATATCCCCTCTTTAATTACTGCACACAATGAATGGTTTAATAATAGCAATATGAAAGTTACAATTCGAAAAGCAAGACAAACTAGGATTTAAAAATTGTTTGGTTCATCCCCACAAGGGATCATAATAACAGAAACGCATATATATTGGCATTGTGCGGGGTGTGAATCAATCGATATTTTGAATAATTTTTAAAGAATAGCTTGACATTCCGATTCTTCCGAATATTGCTTGAAGCACATTAAAAGTTCATTCATTCATTTAGTTTTATCATAGTGTTTGCTGCTTAGTAATCATTATTGGATCATGAGTGTGCACGCATTGTAATTTTGAATTGCTGTATTTTATTATTTTTAATTGCATGAATACAATATTCTTGGCTCTATGAATAGAGCACTTTTATTGCGTAATCGTGGAAACTCAGGAAAGGCTGACCTAAAATTTGATCCGCGCAACCGGAGGATTGGTCATTGTCTGGGCTATTTTTGCTTTTAGTAGTTTTATTCCCAAAAGTACCCTAGGACATTGTTAAGCCTTACTCCCCGAGCGTGTTTTGTGAATTAAATCAGTGGAGAAAATGGGTCAAATTTTAGGGGAAAATCAGTCTCCGCATGCGACGCGGATCGAACCCGGGCCGCGTGCGCGAAAGTCTGATGTTTTACCGACTGAGCTACGATTGAGGTTCAAACAACTTAAGGTTTTTTTAAGTTGAACTCCGCGCTGAGCGTGGTACGAGAACGAGATTGATGGGCTGCCGCGCGTTACAAGATTGTAGCACTGTTGGGTTTTGTAGGTTCCAGTAAGGTTAGGGTTAATATCCTTACCCGTTAAGAATTGCAATTATTTGTTTGCTTTATCACTGATCAGCAATATACACATTTGAGGCCGCCACAGCTGAGGTTGGGGAAGATGACACTAAGATTACGCTTAATATCGAGAGAAGCGGTTATACCACTGCAGTAACAACCGTTTGTGAGTACACAATATTTTACGAAGGGGTGTTAGTTCACGTTCATTCTGCACTCTCACAGTATATTTTCAAGGGGGGGGGGGGGGTAAACTGTCTCTACCGGCCCGACTGATTGAAATATGAGACTTTCTTCGTTATTTTCAACAACAAAAAATTAAAATGTTGCAAATTCTTAAGATTTCTTTTTGTTTAATGGATTTTTTTTTAAATGTTAAAATATTTCAGCAGTTAGGCCTACACCAAGGTTTCTTTTTTTCCTCGTCACCATACCATGATTTTTAGAACGGGACCATTTCACAGGCAAATTCACTGTGCTGTCGTAAAACATGAAAATGATCAAACAATCTAACAATACAATCTTTGATTGATACTCCCCTGTCTTGAAAAAGATAAACAGTAAATATCAAAGCAAGCATTGTTTAATAGTGAATTACATATAAGATGGAGAAGGAAGGAAAAAGAGGGACGGGACGGAAGAGAGAGAGAAATAGAAGAAAAGAAAATGTTTAAGAAATGAAAACACAATGAATCTGAAGACCATCTAATGTAGAAAGTGCGGGATTGGCTTGTTAGCGCTGCTGCTAATACCCCTGTCACACATACGGCGATCAGGGCTTGCGCTCTCGTTGCGCTGAAAAAAGTATAAAAAAGTATGAAAACGCCATGCAAAACGCAGTAAGCAAGCCCCTTGGAAGTGGGGGTACTGGGGTGCTGCAGCACCCCCATGTTTGTTTTTAAGCGGTGCCCCCTAAAGATTTTAAGATTTTTGAAAAAATATACAGTGTCAATCCAATATATGAGTTCAAGAGATGGAGCCTGGAGGGAAGGGAAGGGGGTAGGCTAACTGGTATAAAACGGGTATTACACTACACAACAATTTAATATGACCAAAGTCAAGTATTTCTCACCGCTTACAGTGAGAGGGGTGTGTATGGGGGGGGGTGGTCGGTAATTCGTACATGCTCCTATATGGACCCTTTCCCCGAAGAAACAATTTTCAAAAAGACAACACAAATCCGTTAAAATGTTCGATTATGATATTGATATTATGGACCAAACAGTGATGTTTAAGCTAGCAAAAATCACCCCCATGTTTTCTTTAAGGGGTGCGCAGATTTTAAGATTTTTGTAAACATATACAGTGTCAGTCCAATAACAAGTTAAAGGTGTTTTTTCAAGGGGGTGCTCACCCCCTATGATTTTAGGAAGGGGTAGGCTTACTAATCTTTATTGTATTATAAAAAGGGTATTGCATTACACAATGATTTAACCCTAACCAGTAAAGCTAGTTTTTTGTGCGTATCGGGGGAAAAAGTGCTATTTTTTTTACCCGAAAAATCACCCAGCACCCCCCGGGATTCGATCGCCGGACCATCCGCACCAAAGTCTGTCCCTCTA
Organism: Ophiura sarsii; assembly: GCA_035610835.1. Taxonomy (NCBI): domain Eukaryota; kingdom Metazoa; phylum Echinodermata; class Ophiuroidea; order Amphilepidida; family Ophiuridae; genus Ophiura; species Ophiura sarsii. The sequence goes on from CM069445.1 coordinate 36,384,263, forward strand.
CCAACTGAGCTAACTCCCTAGGTCATATGCGGCCACAAACTCCGTGGCCACATATGCCTGCGGTAGGTGACGTCATCGCGGCAATGCAGCAGCACGTGCCTGGAGATAGTTTCTGGCAGTGAGATTTAGTGCGATTCAGTGCGGTTAGGGTTAATATGACCAAGCAGAAATTGAACATGTACTGCAAAATTAGTTTCAATTGTTTAATTATTCAAGTATAACAAGATGGCTCTATAACGTTTTCTGGACCAAAACTTGATTTTGTTAGCGCTTCGCGCGTTTTAGTTTCAATGTTAATTATTCAAGCATAACAAGATGGTTTCAGGAACGTTATCTGGACCATTTTAGTGCGCCGTATTTATGTTCAATACTAATTATTCAAGCATAACAAGATGGCTTCAGGAACTTTTTCTGGACCATTTTAGTTAGAAAATCTGGAAGTTTTAAGCGCGCATTATTATGTTCAATATTTCATTATTCAAGCATAACAAGATGGCTTTAGGAACATTTTCGGGACCATTTCTGTTTAAAAAGTTGAAATGTTTTCCCGCTTCGCACGTATTAGTTTCAATGTTTAATTATTCAAGCATAACAAGATGGCTTCAGGAACTTTTTCTGGACCATTTTAGTTAGAAAATCTGGAAGTTTTAAGCGCACATTATTATGTTCAATATTTCATTATTCAAGCATAACAAGATGGCTTTAGGAAAATTTTCGGGACCATTTCTGTTTAAAAATTTGAAATGTTTTCCCGCTTCGCACGTATTAGTTTCAATGTTTAATTATTCCAGCATAACAAGATGGCTTCAGGAACCTTTTCTGGAACATTTTAGTTAAAACATGGTAATTTGTACACGCTTCGCGAGTAATTATGTTCAATATTGAATTATTCAAGCATAACAAGATGGCTTCAGGAACTTTTTCTGGACCATTTTAGTTATAATACTGGTAATTTGTACACGCTTCGCGAGTAATTATGTTCAATATTGAATTATTCAAGCATAACAAGATGGCTTCAGGTACGTTTTTTGGACTGATCAGAAAACACGAACCGTCAGACTGCAAGCCACAGTTACGCTGTGCGCTCTGATGATTATGATTCTATATGCTAATGATTTGTTTTAAATTAATGAAGATATGCGTTGATGTGTTTATGATGATTTTGATGAAGATATGCGTGGGATGATGTGTTTATGATGATTTTGAGGAAGATATGCATGGGATTATGTGTTTATGATGATTTTGATGAAGATATGCATGGGATTATGTGTTTATGATGATTTGTTTTGATGAAATTCATGAACTGCATAGTTGTGTGCTATGATGATTTGGAATGAAGATATGAGTTGATAATATGTTTATGATGATTTGTTTTGATGAAGATGTATGTGTTTTTATGATGATTTGTGTTCATATTGATTTCTGTTTACCAGACGTCCAAACAATGGTTCCCACAATGGGTGAGATTGCCACTGCTGATGTAGACTATACGGCCTTGGCAGGCACGAGCACACCTATCGTGTTTGGCGTAGGCGAAACTATGAAATCTGTGGATATCTACATCGATGATGATGATGGCAATGTTGATGCAGTGGATGAAATTTTTAATGTTATGTTAGTGACGGACATGGCGGGTGTTGTGAACGTTCAGGGAGAGGCCCGACCACATAAAACGGTAACCGTGACTATTGTGAATGATGACAGTAAGTACACACCCGATATGAGATTAACTTTGATCGGGTGGTAACATAGAAATAGCTAAAAGATCTTGAAGTAGAAATATGTTTTTATCGCTCCCTAACACTGACCATGGACTCATAAAGTCCATGCACTAACCAAGCACTAACGGTACTCCAAGAAACTGGTAATATTTGAACTTTTGGTGGCGCTATATAGTCAAAATACTGCGAATGTCTTTTACTTTTTTACTCTCTACGCTTATTTTTATGATTACATTGTTAAAACAAGTGTTGATGTTACAATCATGATTCATGATGCGTCAATTCTGACCATTTTAAGCGTTTTTACTTTAGTTTTACTGAAGGGGTTCAAACTTGCACGGTGTTCTGAATCCGAAATTCAACACCTTTCAACCTGCAATTTCAAGGATAATTGTTCACGTTGTCCCAATCACTGTTGATGACATGAATTACATTTATTTGACCTTAAATGGTTGGGCTGTATACCTCTTTGATGGTCTTGTTCAGTGAGATAATACATATCTGAAATACAATGCCTGCACTGCAAATTGAGTGTTTTGAAACTAAACACCTAAACATGTTTACTTTCTGAGCGCGTGTGTTCAATTGCTAAGCACTCGATAGGTGCTTAGCAATTAAACATACTCGACTTAACAAAACATGTTTAATTTTTTAGCATAACATATTTAAAGTCTAAACGTTTGCTAGGCGAATCACTTGCTAAACACATTAGGCCATATGCGTTTATAAACACATTAGGCCACATACGTTATATGAAGTAAATACTTCCTAAACATGTTTAGGTTATCAGGCGTTTAGCATTTAAACATATGTTGAACACGTGACGAACTATAATGAATGTTATTGGTTGAACGTATTGGATCATGCTAGCGACTGACGCCATTTTGGATTTCACTAAGTGGGCATCGTATTTAGAAAATAATTAACAATAGTTCACCTCATTTCACGAATAAAGAGCAGTCCATATTTGTTTTATATGGGGCGCATGACAATATTTTTGTGTGCGATTTTAATCAAATTAAACATGAAAAAGATCTTACAGGCGAGTCGATTCTCCATGCCATTATGGCAAAATCGTACGAGGCAGGGCATTTTTGTCTTTCAAAAAAGTACTATTGACCGCTCGGTCAAAGCTCGGTCATTAGTACTTTTTGAAAGAAGAAAAAAAAGACCGTAAGGTGACGTCAAGCATGAAATGGACCAAACTATTTTGTGTTATCTGATGTAGTATCCACCAATCAGATGGCTAGAATATTTTCATGCGTTATATAATACAAACTATACCACGTGGTTCAATTTGGATTGTTCCATTGCACGAGGCGAAGCCGAGTGTAATGGAATAATCCAAATTAGACAGAGTGATATAGATTTACTATTGCACAAGCAAACGGCATTCAATATTTGTTTTATATCATGATATCACATTGTTAGCCATCTATCACATGGTTGAAATCAAGCCTATCATGATATAATAAAAACTATCACATGGTTGAAATCAAGCCTATCATAATATAATAATATTTATAGCAAATGATCCGCGTTCAAACAGTTTATGATAATATCATTGATTGCATTATTTTGTCAATAGCTGTCTACGGACCATGTGAACCTGGTTTATTCTATGGTCCGGAGAATGGAAAAGAAATCAATGTCGCAATTTGCCGAGAAGGAAAGACAGATGCAGCTGGTTGTATAGGTAAGCCAATGGAAAAACTACATGTAGTGTATGTGGCATTAATTATTTACCCAGAAGGCTTCAAAGTGCAATTGTAATTTTGATAAGCCACCTGATTTGTACCTTACACCGTGCAATAAGCATTATAAGGCACACACAATTGTTGTGTTGCCCTCAGTGACCGACCCTCTGTTTGAAGTGAATGATTTTGTTCAAATAAATTGTTTTTAAACTATTCTCACTCTAGAAACATTAGTCAAATTGACAACCAATTTTGTCTTGACATGAACCACGGTATGTCAGTTAAATTTGATAGCAAGAAAAGAAAAAAAGAAGAAAATTGACTTCAAGAATAACACAACACATTTTTGGCCTAAGGGATCCACTAGACTTTCGGGGGGGGGGGGGGGGTGGCTAGAAGTTTTGGGTTGGGTCAAGTTTTTTTCCCTTGCCTCTTTGAAGTAAGTTTTTTTCCCTTGCTTTTTTGAAGCAAGCTTTTTTCCCTTGCCTCTTTGAAGTAAGTTTTTTTTCCTTGCCTCTTTGAAGCAAGTTTTTTCTTTAGCCTGAAGCATTTTTTTGGTTCTAAATACTAGGCAAGATTTTTTCCCCACCAAGGTTGTTCCCACGAGCTATTTTTTTCCAAACCAGATTTTCATTTTAAAGGACCCGACACGTGTGAAAGAGTCGTTGAAAATCGTGATTTTACTCAAATAGACCGATTTGAAACCCATCTGGCTATAATAATGTAGCCATGATTGGATACATCAAGTGACTATTTAAATTTGCTTATGTATGTATATAATACAACAACATGTTTCTATTCTATTAAGAATCATACATGCTACCGACCATATTTTCCTACCTGTATCAAACACTTCCCACAGTACTAGATTTATTTTTGAAAAAAGGTATGAAAAACAAACAAATAAACAACACTATATAAGGTCAGACAAAGCAACCAAAATACTGAAATGGATGCTTTTTGAAAAATGGACAAAGCACCTAAATTGACACAAATATGCTTACATATGCTTACATTAACGCGATAATTTGTAAAGATAGCCATCGATAAGTGTTTACACAACAAAATATTCAATATTGGTCCAGCAGTTTTTGCGTCAGACCAAAGCTAGAAATGTTTTTGAATGGGTCCTTGGGGTCTTTTATTTTGTCCTTCGTGGATTGTAATTATTTTCTCGCTCATACAGTGTGAGTCCAAATGAAATTGAACGGGAATTAATATTTTGTTCCCAAAAAGACCATACAAATTTGACAAACAAATGAAGCACGTATTCAAAGAGCATAGTCTTCCGCTGACATCAAAACAAGAATCACTCAAATTATTTCTTGCTATCAAGAGATGTCTGTTATAATAAAAGAACCCATTTTGGGAGCTGTCCACGAAATGCTGAATCCTTTGAAATTATCCGTCTAATTGAGGAGGAAACAGTATGTATCCCATTTAAATTCAAAAGATATTTATACCCGAGATATTCAAATAATGATGCACGTGGTCAAAGTATATATTCTTCCACTCATCTTATAAAAATAATCATTGGAATTGTCCCTTACTACTGTTTTAATAAACTAACCCATGATAGCCAATTCAATATGTCAGCCCCTGTCAGACCATGGTCAGACAATATCTGAATCTTGGCTCAAACTATACAGAACGATGGAACGTAATGTTAGCAACTGTCCGGGGAATGCTAACCAGGGATACTATTAATTTTGGGATAGGAAAGTCCTATACTAACGTACGTAGCGAAAACGGACCCTTTTGCATATTTGAATAAATTATGGTAATCGTCTGGAATGCGTCGGTGACCGGCGTATGACGCGTTTGACGTCATTATTTAGTCAGCATAGAATTGGGGGCGCTGTGCACGCGATAGATTTACACACAGCCTTGCTGTCAAAAAATGATACTGACACTGGATTTGGTTATCCAACTCCCGCGGTTTTTGGATAAAATAATTTAGTTCCAACGTGTGATGAATTTTATGGGGTCATATAATCAAAATCCCGGGCAAAATCCATTGTTACATTGAAAGTAATGGAAATTCAAAATTAACGACCGTTCGCGTCTACCATCGTCTGCTACAATCACGCCGTATCAGTATAGCGCCATCAATTTTATGCTGACTAACTTCAATTTAAAAGTGGACCCGATCGGCAAGCTCAGTGGCATACCCCTGTGCTAACTCCTTCAAAACATGATCCGGCTAAATGCTAAATGAGGAGCAAAGAGTAGAGATTAATTCAAATTCAAAAGATATTTATACCCGTGACAAAAATATGGATAAAGTCTAAAAGAACCCAATTCTTCGAGCTGTCAACGGAATTCTTAATGAAAAAGCAAAAGAAACTTCATTCTCATTAATTTTTAGAAATTAATTTACACCCGAATTTACATGTATTCCTCGTAAATGAAACACGAAATCTAACAAAAAGGGAATATTACAGTATTAACTCAATTTTTAGCTACAGATAATGGATTTTATGCATACCATTCTGTACTGCATGCATGGCATGTGTGTTTGACAATCCCGACTTTAATATCTTATTTGAATATCAAGGACTCTTTGTGAGTGAATATGTACTCTTAGATTGTTAATTTCAAAGGATCTAACATTTCGTGGGCAGCTCCCAAAACGGGTTCTTTTATCATGTTTATATAAACACTGATAACTCTTGATAGCAAAGATCAATGTCGGTGGTTCTATTTTTCATATGAGCGGAAGAATATGCTCGTTGAATACGTATTAAATTGGATTGTAAATTTCTTTTGGTCTTTTTGGAAATAAATATTCATTCTCGTACAAGTTCTTTCTGACTCAGACTGTATAGTTTTTTTGTTTTTGTTTTTGTTTTTTTTAAGGTTTTTATTAAACTTTGGCCGTGCTATGTTTTCGTTTCGTTAGTGTATATGATATAAGCTTTGTCTTTCCTGTATGTAATAAGCAATTAGTCTTTTCCCATCATATAAACTCGTTTGGTAGGATTTTTTCTACGGCTCCTACTTTCACTCTTACTTTATACTATTATAATTTGTACTCATATTGTTTAAGTACGATATACAAGTTACCACATACCACACTGTATAATAGTTAGTCAAGGTTTTTTTCTCGCTCATATAGCGAGTCAAGTTTTTTTTCTCAAAACCTTCCAGCCCCCTACCCCGAAGTTTAATGGTGCGTCCTTAATACTTGGCGCATGCTATAATATATGGCCGTGTGTTTTGAACTCGCCACCCTTACCGTTGCATGTCCAGATTTTTACATTTTACACCATCTGAGATTCGAATTAGCATATCGCAATAACTATTTGTTCTACCCCATATAAAGTATATATTTTCTGAACGGTAATCTCACAAGGAATCCAATTATGCTATTGGAATTTAGATAAGACCTAATGGTAACATGTTGTGATTAAGAATGTTAAAAAAATATCGATTTTTTTTCATATTTTGATTTAAGCTCAATAATAATTTGATACCTATCCCAATCATAATTTTACTGTGCATATTTAAGTTCCTCATGCAATTACCCATCAGAACATAATAGTTGTTAATGGTAAACGTGTTGAAATATACTATATCGAGAAGTAAATGAGCACAAACGTTTAAATTTCATAATTATTAGAGTTTACAAGTATATTTTTTTTGGTATGCACCCTATCCTGATTTAAACGGTTTTTTTGATTCCCCTATTTGAGAGCTTTCCAAAAATGTATAATTTTGCTATCATCGGTTAAATATTTCTTTTGTTATAGTCATGTATGTAAAACCGATGAATTAGGGCAAGTTCACTGTGTAGCGAATAGGGAAAAAGCCAAGGTCAACGCAATCGATTCATGATTACAATTGTTGCACAATAGTTGTCACATTTGTTGAAACAGAATCTTATAGAATATAAAATAATCTATTAAATGAGATCAAAATCATGTTTGTACCATACAGAAATGAAGAGTTATAGTAAATTGAACGTAGAATTGGGAACATTTTCTATACTCCCCATAGAGATTGCACACAGCGCCGCCGCCACCGCCGCCGCCGCCACCGCCGCCGCCGCCGCCGCCACCGCCACCACCCCTGACTTTCACAACATAATCAATCATATCTCAGCCAAACATTTATCGAAATACCTGATTTATTAACACAATGTAGCTAGATAAATGGGCTTTCACATGACACCTCAACCATAGCTCTACCACATTTAGTTGTTGAGTTAATAGAGAGAGATGGATGATTCGTCACCAAAAATGCAACGCCACCACCCTTTTTGGGTGGTGAGTTCAAAACACATGGCCATATGTCATGACAACCATTTTGTTCAAATTCTTGCATTTTGTGTTCGTGTATGCTAACATTAAAACATTGAGATAGTGCTCCCCTTATATAGTACTTGTAATCACTCATGAAAAACTCATGCTGTTTTTGATAGTCCCATAGTGATCATATGGTGCAATTTCCCGGTATGTGTCTATGAGTTCAAAGAGGGTGTAAGTGTACTGATTTTTGTGAGGGTTGTGTTTCGTTAAGTGTAGTATTAAAGTTTGAGTGGAGTATGCGTGAAGGTTTGATGTGTGCGGGCTCAGGGTTTTCAATTTTTGATGTATTAAATTCTATGTGCAATATTTTATAATAATGGTCTTTTATATTATAACTACAATATATTTTTATTGTGTATATTTCTTTGGTAATTTGATGCAATGCAGTGTTTGTACTGCTATATCAATTTTAATAAACCAGTTATGTATGATGTAATGTATGTAAATGCACTTCTTACATTTTCTATACGCTTTTCAGACGTCATTGCCCAGTCAGTGAGCAGCGCTGGGGCAATCTCGGCAATCTCGGGTGTGGATTTTGATGCGTACATGATGGCACTATCGTTTGATCCAAATCAAATGCAAAAGACAATAACTATTCCAGTGACAGATGACACTATCGTTGAAGATGATGAAATCTTCGAGTTAGTGTTTAATCTACCGAACACTGTATGCGATATGTATCCCGTCGTACGTTCCGATCCATTTACTGCTGCGCCTGATGGGACTACTGGCACAGCAAGACCAGAAGCTACGCTTGTAATACAGAATGATGATAGTAAGCTATATTGTATAGTCAATATAAGTAAAATTATATTTATTTATACAAATTAATTATATAAATATTTTGAATATGATTATACTCTTTTAAAGCTGTAGGCATCTACTCAATGGATGGAAAATGACTCTGTATTTACCAAATATGTTTCATGTTTTATATATTTTATATCAAAATAAATACTCTTTTTCCCTGGGGGGTATGTCTACTGATGATGGATATCAAAAGTAAAATGAATGTATTTAATTTGATTTTGCAACGCCCTTTATTGTTGAAAATTGGTCAGACTGGTAGATTGGTTGAATTCAACAGAAATTAGAGAATGCAGGATTGTTACGGCATCTCAGCCGCGACATTGAATTCTAGTTTAAATGTACGCTATGACGTATGCGCAGCTTCAGTGGTGTACCCATGATTTGGAAGTCAAGGAGGTCCATATTAACTGAGGTACATTTTTGCTTTAAAATAAACTCTCTGGGCAACGCGCATTTGAACCGTCGTAATTCAAGATGTCGGGGGCGAATAAAGGATCCAACCTCGTTTATTTGCCGGCAGGCCGCGATTTGCCGATGGACCACCGAATGACCGAATGCGAGGGGTGGTGTGGGGTGGGGGGGGGGGGGAGGACTTACTGATTGTTTTCTTACATAAATATAACGATCTGGTTTTGATTGTTCTGTAAATTAAAAGTTTTAAACTAAATGTACATTTGATGTTTCTAGCTATCAGTTCCGTGACATCGCTCACGAATTCGGTTCCTGAGAATATCGGGTCTGTGACAGTATCGTTTACTCGAACTGCTGCTAGCACACGGGAGAGTACAATATGTGAGTATACATTGCAGGGCTATTATATTTGAAATCCATGATTCCATACATCACCTACGGGAGACATTACTTCAATCTTCCCCGAAGGGAATGTGAATTTCAGATGAGTTTATCAATATGGGTGACTCCATTTAGAATTTAATTTTTTTTTTAATTTAAAATTTAGAATAGCCCATTTACAACTGTTCCATGTGAATTCAAAAAATGATTTGCATTTAATTGGCATTCTTATCACTTTCCACGCGGCTATCGGTTTCACCATTAGACTAAACAGATTTTATAGAAACCTTTCCCAACTTTCAAGGTCTATCGCAAGGATTACTGAACCAATACTAGGCATGTTTGTACTAATTTCTCGTGGTGATTCCAAATATGTTAATAACATTTAATAATTTTGACATTTTTGAAACATTTGGTGGCATTAGTAATTCGTAGCACTCCGTAGTCCTCAAGAGTGTTATGGTTAATGAGACCAAAATAAGAAAACAATTTTAAATTGAAAAAAATAGAAGAACAAATATCGCTCCATAACCCTATCCCCCGAGGCACCTTTTCCAAAGATTTTTTTTCGCGGCCAAAGAGCAAGGGGAAAGGGCCCCACTCCCCCGGGACTCGAACCCCGGACCTCTGGGTTCAGAGGCAGACGATCTATTGCTAGGTCACGGGGGTCAACCATACTTGACTTAGTATACTTCACCAAGTATATACCCTGGGGCCATTATTTCATCGAAAAACTGCCGAACCGGGTGACACAAGCACACCGCATCGTAGTAATTCGTAGTTCTCAAGAGTGTCAGGGTTAATAGGTTGGTTTATAGGCATTTTTCAATACAGATTTGAGTTTGAGCTGAAAAGCACTCAAAAGGATATCCACTGCAACGGATGAACTTGTCCTATAGGCATGGATATACTAATATGCATGGAATTCACATTAATACCATAATGTGCTGTTATTGTTTTTAGTGGTACGTGTTTATGGCGCCACAGATGCTTCTGGAAATGTTGGTACAAGTTTTGCCACAGAGGGTCTGGACTTTATGTCGGCAGGAACGCACAATGTGATCTTCGGAGAAGATTCTCTTGTCGCCCAGCTGACTATACCGATAATAGACGACACATTATTAGAACTCGATGAGGTTTTCTACGTGGAGATCATGAGCAGTGATAGCGATATAAATAATGGCAGGAAGATCACAGAAATTAATATCCTGAATAACGATGGTAAGTACAATATAACAGTAAAAGTGAATTCACAATATCTCGCGGTCCAGTATCATCCAGACAAACTATCTATACGAATTGAATTAAAGCAGCACTCAATGATTTCGAGGGGAAAAATCTGGATTAAAAAAAAAATCTCCATCAAAACAATAGAAGAAACAAGAGTTTATCCTGTAGGCTATCTGTCAGCTTTACGCTAAATAAAAAAAAGTCGTAAAACACATAATTTATAATTCTGACATTTTCCCAAAATTATACATATTCAAAATGAATATTAAAAGAGTGATTTCATTGATCTCTACCACCAGCCAATTATGTTGAACAATGAACGACGGGTCGGATATCAAATTGGTCCTCCCGCTGGAAATAGCCTAGTAACGAATTCGGAGGGGGTGGGTAGGGCTATACGCTACTTGCATGCATTCGCCATTTTAGAATAAAGCGAGGCTCTCCCCTCATCTCGCGCGCGCCAAACAACGTCACGCGATGCAAAAACCTGCGTGAAACCACGACGCAGTATGTCGTGATAGTGCGTGATAGTGCGTGGTGAGGGGAGAGCCTCGCTTTCAATGGTTCCATCTGTACCATTCAAGTAGCGTATAGCGCCGCACTAATATAAGTCCGGCTGGATTTTTTTTTTATTCACAAAGTCTTTTATTTGTGAAACGACTCAACTTTCCTTGAGGCTATGAGTAACTAAATAGGATGGAATTACGAAAACATGCCAATTCCTTAGAAAGAAAATTAGGGCGGTTCCATTATACTGAATGACTAAATAGGCCTTTATAAACTTGTACAGCTGCATAGGTCGAACCCTAAAGTCGGTGTCAGAGAAGTCCGGCACTTTTCCCGGTGACAACTGCGTACAGCGTAAACACGGAAGTGCGTTGTAGTACAGCGTCACAACAGCGTTTTCTTAGAGCAGTTCGACGCGTCGCGGTATCTGTAATCCGATTGGCCGCGATCTATGGGGCATGAATGTCCCCGCCCACACGCTCATTAACTAGATCGCGTGCGTTGGCGGTTTTAAAAAATGCCGAAGTATTCTGACGAAGGTGAATACAATATCAGGCAACCACATATTAAACTAATCAATCAAAAGCAACACGATACAACAATCTCATCTGACATTACTGAGGCTCACTTCCCTTTTTTAAATGGATTTTTTGAAAATGAAAATACTATATACAGCCCCTAATACAATATAATACTATGTGGTTGAAACTACGACTTGACTCCTTACATACACACCCCCAACCGACATGAACTAATATTCCCCACCCAAGCACTTCTAAGTTTTATTACTCAAATGCTAAAAACCTTCTTTTTTCCAGCCTCCTATTCGATTAAACAACCAGAGCGTACAGTTGTAGAATCTGTAGGAGAGTTTAATGTCGTCATACAAAGAGGAGGACTGGAGGTCAAGGGCGTCTTCATTCCACCATTTCTTGAAAATAACGTTGATATTGGTAAGATACGTTGACATTCATATCGCAAAATCTCGTAAAGAATACAGCATAGAAATAGTGCTTACCATGATTTAAAAAATATAAATGTTTTGTAAATTATTTATCATGCTTATAATTATGTAATTGACGTCATCACAATAAATATTTAAAAAGGAAGTAGCAAAGAGCTCCTCACAAAAAAATAGTTGTGTACCTTTAATCGCCTTTACGTAGGCAGATGGGCTAATTTTTTTAGTTTGAATTAAAAAATATTCCTTTTCTACACAAAGTGTGTGGTTTATTTAGTTTGAACTTCTTTTTTTCATTCTGTTTCCCGTAGCTGTGGCGACCAATAGCGACGCTGCAAATGGCGCCACCGCCACAGCAGGGGAGGACTTCGGCATAGTAACGAAGACAGTTACATTCCTTGGTACTTCCCGAGATGCTGTCAAGACATGTCCCGTTAAGATTATCAACGATGAAGCGGTCGAAGGAGAGGAAAAGTTCTTTGTAACTATTTCTAACAACAACGTTCAGATTGATCGAAGCTGGTCAAACATTACAATCGAAGACGACGATGGTGAGAATTTCGTATTTCTTTCTTTTTTTCCTTTTAGAAAGAGCGGGGGAAAACCTGGGGATGGGGAGGGGGGGGGGCACTTCATTCTAAAGGTTTATTGAGATGATCATCAGCAATGACCCCTTTAAAACATGCTTTCACGGATGATTAATTTCTAAAATCTATCCTCTTCCAATGACCTCTTTTAAAATAAACTGTAACGGAATGACCCCTGGTGGTAAATTAATTCTCACTGAATTCTCCATTTTGAACCCGTTTGAAATAATTGTGCTTTGTGTTTTGTTCCCTCACTCGTACACATTGAGGACATTTGCTAAGTCTCAGGTGGTGTCGGTCACGAAACCCTCCGCCATTCAACCAATCTGAATTCGTAAACCTCGTCATCTTAATACTATCATAGATCTTCTATTTTATGTTTCCTAATAGTGTATATTATCAAATCTATGCATCTTTTCATAATCCGAACCACTTTGAAGGACTTGTACTCATGGTACTTCATTGTTGGTATATTTTTGAGCTGTTTGGAAATAAAACTGAACTGAGCTGAACTGAACATCTGTTAATATATTTAATACAACCCCCCCCCCCCCCCCCCCTCCCCCCAAAAAAGGTCAATCAAGTATTTGTAGACGTATATTCTATCTTGTTCTCCTCACAAAAATGATTATCGCAATAATGCAGCAATTTCAAAATTCCTCATGGAGTCACCATTATGGGCATTGACCTATATCTTTATCGGTATAATGTATCTGTATCTGTGTCTGCGTCTGTATCTGTATCTGTATCTGTATCTGTATCTGTATCTGTATCTGTATCTGTATCTGTATCTGCATCTGCATCTGCATCTGCATCTGCATCTGTATCTGCATCTGCATCTGCATCTGTATCTGTATCTGTATCTGCATCTGCATCTGTATCTGCATCTGCATCTGTATCTGCATCTGTATCTGTATCTGCATCTGCATAAGCCTAATTGCTTTCACATGTTTAAAGATATACATTTTTCAGCATTTCATTGTAAGCATATCTTCTATTGAAATCCGGTAGAGATATGATTGTTTAGCTGTTTAACTAACGTATTCATATGCTGGAAACGGCAAATATATATGGGAACTAATAATTATGATGACCTATGTGTTTTAAAGGTCGCATAAGATGTTCTGTTGGTGGTGAGACCACGGTAACCGTTGATGAAAATCAAGGCTCTGTCACTGTAACTTGTACAAGGGATGGTATCGTTAACGACGCCGGAGATGATCAGGGGTTGAATCGTGTTGCTGAGTTCGGTAAGTATTGCTCTCTTAAAATTATGTTTCTGTAGGTTATTTATATTGAGAGAATCCAAATCCAAATTAGTCTAGCCTCTGGGAATAGGATCTGTCGTGTCATATCAGAGGGCTAAAGATCGGCAGCAGCAGCCTAATTATAACAACGATGGTCACTCATTATTAACGTTTTTTCAAAGGGGTAAATCTCAATGTCACTATACCACATCAATGGCCACTGGAATTTAATTCCAATTATCAGTGGTAGACGGTAAACATCATCATCATTATCATCATCTATGTCAATCTTCTCAATCCTATTGTAAGAGCTAACATTTACATGGAAACATTAGTAAATAGTGGTTCACGTTATGGCGCACCGGATAACAATTCATAGGAGAGTACTTTTACTCCTGTTGATAAGATTAGGATTAGTCTTGACATCGCCATATGATCTGCTAGCAGAAAAGAGGTAATCGTTGGCGAGCTGACTATCCCCTGGGAAGACAATGAAGATGATGCTCATGAAATAGAACTAACCAAGTATGCAGTTCTAAGGGCTGAACTTGCTAAATGTAGGGACAGAAGTACTGAAGCTTCTGGTTACACCTTCGAAGTCGGCTGCCGTGGCTTCAATGCATTTTCTTTTCAGATGTAGCTTCGTGACTTAAGGTATAGCAGGCGGGAGGTCAAGTCAATCAACAGAGCAGCTTCAGAAGCAGCAGAATCATGTTCATCATGGTGTTGTCCAAGTACATCAAGAGGAGCAGATAAGTGTAATCAATCATCAGTTTCCTTTTTCATTTATTCTACCTGCCACTAGACATGAAGCTGATTATTGACATATTTGATGGAGCATCAACATATTTACGTTAGATGATGATCCCGCTGGTGAAAGCACAGGACACATTTCATCTTAGTCTTTGTGTAATTTCAACTACGTATCGTAACAATGGGCAATTCTATTTGTGATCCATACACGTCCAAAGGAAGACATTACCTTAAACATCTTCTTCACACTGAGTGTATTTTTTTCCAACGGGCTTACCTGAATGGATGACTCCGTTTGAAGTGTACACTGCCTGTGGGGAAGATAAATATCATGTCTTCCATAGGGTGTATGGATTTCAACAGGCATAGCCTAATTATTGTCTCCTCTTATCTATTCTAACCAGTGTTGAGTGCAGTAAGTGATTCAGCGAGACAAGGTGATGACTTCAACGCCTACAGAGCCACTTTGGAGTTCCCAGCTGGCGAGGATACCATCATGGAAACCATCCCTAACCTTATAATAGATGATTCACTGGCTGAGGATACGGAGACATTCCGTCTCGAAATAACGGATGCTGATAGTGAGGTTGACGCAACTGGCAACACTGTTACCATCAACATTCGTGACGATGATAGTGAGTGCAGTATCCCTGCTGTACAGCGTGTATCAAAAAGAACGCAACACTTTTTGTCGAGAGCTGTACGGTCACAGTAAAATACAAATCACTCTAAAACTTATATATTCTGTTAGGTCTACTTATTGGCTATCACATAGTCAAATTACAACGATATCGATTATTTATTCGCTGAGATATTAAAGGTATAAGTATAGAAGTGCAAAACACGTTTTACATCGTTCGTTCTAAAAACTTGGATTTTCCTATCCGATTAGTGTTATGATTAACAGTTTAATAACTATGTAACTTTAATGTCTGGAATGGTTTATCTTAATTTCCTTTGTTTGAGTAAGGTGGTACATAAAATCATTGAACCGTGTAATCTGATAATCATTCGAGCATTTGAATACGTCAATCACCCTTTTTAAGTTCTGAAGCACCGATTGCTATGATCGCCACATAATGTCTATGGTACGTTCTTTCATAAATTCAAGTTCATAATCGATGCATCTTTAAACAAAGACAGCATTTTGAGGGTCGAGCAACACCATAATGTCCCATTCCCATTCACAACAGACTAACAATGACTGATTCATACAAGACAATTACTACCTTCACTGGACTATTCCATTTGTTTATCTTCTGAATAATGTGCCATACTGTTTTATTTATGACATTAACGAGAGAAAAAGAGAGAGGATTTGCAACAGACTTTGTAATCTGGATTTTCAAATTGTGTCAATAACTATCAACTAATTTATTGCCAGATTTAATTAATATTTATATGATACTGTAATAGTGTAGCCAGACATTTGATACCTTTAACATGTCATTTTCTTCTCAGAATGATGAGTTTGATTCCAATTATTTAAGTACAATGAGTTATTAAAGTGTCTTGCTAATATTCACCTGACAAGAAAATCAGGCATAAAGGATAAACGATGTAAAACGTGTTTTGCACTCGTCTACGTGTATCGTTGATATTTCAGCGAATCAATAATCGATATCGCTGTAATTTGACTATGTGATAGCCAATAAGTACACCTAACAGAATATATAAATTTCAGAGTGATTTGTGATTTGCCGTAATCGGAGAGCTCGCGACAAAAGTGTTGCGGGGTTTTTTATACACCCTGTATATAAATTATAAACGCCGCACGGTTAAAACACCTAAATCATGTTTAAATGTCTTTGCCTGGTTCCTTATACAATTGGTTGTTATCTATTTTAAATAGCATAGCGACAATGTCATGGCAATGTAAACCAAAGAAGGTTCCCGTCGCCAGTCTTGTGATCGAGAAACACGTGCACATTATCGACAATGTACATCCTGCCATAAAATGTAATGTTTGCAATTGAAAGCATACACATATTTTACCGTGACTTATTCGTGTTATTTAGGTAACAAATGTGATGCCCTTTTTTAATTTATTAATACAGCTGAGCGATTCCGATTTGAAATGCCCGCCTATGACGTTGGCGAATCATGTCAAGTATTTCAAGTAGCGATCATCCGTACTGGCACCGGCGAAGAGGGGACAACTCTCCGTAAGAAATAGTTTTCATATTGTAACTCAATAGTGCAAAATTATAATGATGCAAAATTTGTTATTTTGGGCAATTATATAGAGTGGAATATGTCAGAATGTAGTAAATTGCTTTTGTTGTTCACGGTATCAAGTTAAATGCCAACAAATCAACAAATGTAATAACATAAATGAACTATAACATTGAAATTGAAATTGGAATACGAATTGCCGTTGGAATTGGGACTAGGATCAGAATTGGGATTTGAATTTAAGTTGGAATAAGAATCAGGATTAATATTGTAATTGTAATTTAAATCAAAGATTAAAATGAAAAACAATTATAAATAAAGACTCGGACTAACTGGCGTGTATGATTAAATTAACAAAGACTTTAAAATATACGGTCTCGAACCCGGTAATTAAAATTTAAAAAATGGAAATTGAAGTCGAAGTCAATTTCAAAATCGATCTCAATTTAAAATGTATTTAAATCCAACGTTTTTTAAACGAATTAATTACATTAATTTATACTGCAGGTGTATCTGCATCCGACGGCGCTGGCGGTAGTGGCGCTGTCTATCCCGAAGACTACACAACACGTGAGACTATCGTCAACTTCTTACCCAATCAGCAACAGCAGTTGGTTACCATAAACGTCAATAGAGATAATATCAACGAAGGCGCCGAGACTTTTACTCTCAGTCTTAGTAAAATATCCGGATCCGGTGAAGTCGATACATCCGCTGGTGTGGCTACGGTTACCATTCAAGACCAAACGGGTAAAGTGGCGTGTACCCAAAAATAGGGTTCAATATTTTAGAGAACCGATAACCTTTTTTACAAATACAAACGTAATGATTTTGCATGTATTATTTTTGTCCTCACTTCATTCATACAAGTCCAACACCAACTTATTAAGAGTGAGGTACGTAATAAACACCCGGTTTCCAACGATTTGATGTGGCTTCGATCACCATTCCAGATCAAACAGGTAAAACTGCAAGTGGTGTGTCCCAAATCCAAACAAAAATTGGAAAGCGAGAGCTTAAATGTTTTTAATGAATTTTTATGAGTTAAGATTTATATATGTATATCCAGTGAGTTTCTGCTTAATTACTCCAGTTAGTGCGATATAGTTCACATTGTTGTGTATAATTGACGGTTTTTGTAATATGTCGTTGTTTGTAGTTACGTATTCCGTTCAAGATGCTCAGCTTACCTTTGATGAATCTTCCGGTACCGTGCCCGTATACTTTGTGAGAAGTGGTGACTTTTGCGATGCAGATTCAATATGTACGTATGGTTTTAACTCACAAAACGAATCATTATGAAAGAATCAACATAAAGGTCTGTGATCATCCAACTGCAACCCACTTGTCTGCATCAAAATGATATTTTGAAATCTGAGAATAACTTATATCTTTCATTAACACTCCTGCAATAGATCCGGCCTGATGAAAGATGAATACTAGTACTTAAGATGCTATTAAGGGAGGTGTCAACACTTTTTTGTGAAATTTATCAAGCACTGTAACTTTTAAACTAATAATGTAATGTACATAAAAGTATACACATTTTTAATGACATTTTTGAGATAAAAAACTATTTGTTGGCACTTTTTGGGCTATAATTTATAAAACTAAACAATTTCATGCCAAAAAAACAAAACGAGCATAGATAAATGGCTTAAGATGATTTTGGTGACATTTTGTATTATTTTACCAAAAACAGATTTTGTTAGGTTGTCTGAAAAAAAATTGGCGCTAAAATGTGAAAATCACTATTTTTAGTAAAATTTGATACCAAAAATGAATTCTCTGACTCATTTCATTAAAACAAATGTATACTTTTATTTACATCACATTTATAGTATAAAAGTTACAGTGCTTGGTAAATTTGGCGCCAAAAACGGTTGACACATTTGAGTAACTTTTATTTTTATAATTAGCATAACCGGTGACTAAAAAATCAAAATAGATTGAAGTTAGCATTGTTACGCTAATTATCCATAAACCTATGATAAATCGCAGTAGTTTTACTTGATCAAATCTTGGTGTATTCTTTTAACATGTTTTTTCGGCTTTTTTAATAATCTAATATCATGAATATAGACGTTTTGACCAGAGATGGCACTGCACGAGCCAGATCTGATTATATCAGCTTCAGCAATCGTCGCGTGGAATTCTCTAAAAATTCTAATACCGCATCGGTGCCCCTCACTATTCTTGACGACAATTTTGAGGAACCAACGGAGACTTTTACCATTGAGATCCAAGGAACCAACGTGCAGGTTGGGACAGCTACAGCCACAGTCACTGTACAAGATGATGATGGTAATTGCAATATCTCTATTTTTTCTAAACCCTACGCCTGTGTCAAGAGTTGAAAATGCCCTTGTAGTACGTATAGAATAAATGTACTGTTTTAGACCGCACCCGTGTTATACAGGGTGTATCCAGAAACCTCAGTGCTTTTTGCCGAGAGCTGTACGATTACAGCAAATCACATATCACCCTAAAACTTTGATATTCTGTTAGAACTACTTGTTGGCTATCACAAGTAGACAAGTGCAAAACACAATTTACAGCGTTCGTCCTATAAACAGAGTTGTTGGTCTTGGACATGCTACGGAGTGGCCTGTTTGCTCTCTAGACCTTACACCATTAGCCTTTTCACAAACTAACATTTCAGGGCGATATGTGATTTGCCGCAATCGCACTGCTCTTGGCAAAAAGGGTTGCGTTTTTTTGTTGATACACCCTGTATTGTCTGATATGCGGGCAGTAGTATTTTTTCATTTGATTTATTCTCCTGGTTGTTCTATGCAAAACATTCTTAAACGGTCCCTGTTAGTATCGAATAACCCACAAACATACTATCCAATCCCGTACGGTGTGTACGCCATACGCCGGTGTATTGCGCCGAATAAGCACGCAGGAGAAGCGCAGTAAGACGCACTGCAAAAGTGCTCGTTATGGAAAAAAAACCTCTAGTTACCACGCATTGTGTGAGGGTAGTCACGCTAATTAATGTACGCCGGGATTATATTATTTCATGTAAATTTTGCTGATATTTTTCTTCTGAGAACCAATGGAGATTGCTTAAACTTTCTTATCTGTCTATGAATGACTCATATACATGTCGCTGATTTGTCTACAAACCATTGCTTAAAATGTATTATTAGCTGAATGTGTAATATTCCAAAAAAGCAAACAGCCACTCACAGAATTGGAAAGGAAATCTACAATTTAAGTCGGAACATCCTTTGATCCTCGCAAGATTTATATAATTTCACACTTCTCTCCTGTTTCAGGCTTGACTTAAGAAATGATTGCTTGTAGCCGTTTTAATTTTCCGCTTATAATGTCCTAGCATTACCACTTCTAGGGATTCCTGTATTCTGTAATGATGTTCAGAGAAGTGGGAAATACTTTCTTAAATTTCTCCTAAAATTATAAAAAACAATAAAAATGTTCAACCGTTTACTTTATACGAAAAATAAAAAAGATTCCATAAATCACAAGCGCAATTGATCTATTCATCGTTTACCTCGTGCCTCTCATAACACCATAGACATGATCTAGTTTTGCTATTTCATCTTGAAACCTTATTTTCCTCAACAGGCCGTGTGAACTTCCGTGATACTTCATACAGGGTACTTGAAAGTCGTGGCTCTGTGACTCTGACCATTGATAGGGTGGGCAATACTATTTTGCCATCAACAGTGCGTAAGTAACTAAGTAATGCAGATGTTAGGATATAGGGAGGGGTTTGGCTATGTATTAACAAGGAGTTATTGTAGTAAAATTCGCAAAATTGTAATATGAACGTGAGTATGAAGACATTCCGATATCCAAAGGCCAGCCTGACTAAAGAAAATAACTTAACCAGACGCCAGACGACGATAACTTAAGCTTAAGAGGTAACCTGAAGAACCAACATCCAAACCTTCTTTTTGTTCTTGATGGTCATCAGACCACTGGGTATGAACCTACTTTGATAACATGATACATAAACAAATCAAACGTGGTTCTGGCATTTTCAGGTGTGCAAACGGTCAGTGGTCTGGGCACAGGTGTAGCCACTGCAGGCGTTGATTACACTGTCTTAACCAACCAGTTCGTCTATTTCGGAGCCGATGAACGTACCAAGACTGTCACTGTGCAAATCCGTGATGATAACGATGAGGAGGAGGATGAGACATTCACTGTACTCATTATTGGTACTACAGATGGCGTCGTTGGTTTTTCCAATGAAGCCATCGTCACTATCGAGGACGACGATGAGCCTTCTGGACCTGGTAATTATTTACGTTTATTCACCTTCAATGATGGTGGAGTTATTTGACTTACGATGCTTTCAATCTCTCCATTTATTCGGTGTCGTAACCAGAATTCGGATGTAGGCCCCATACTCAACCTCTTTCATATTTAATTTATTATTGACTGATTACTCACCATTACTCACCATTTACATGATCAAAGATCTGTGCCACTAACTTCTCAATAATAATCTCAAATCAACCTGATCAATATCAGGGTCAAAGTTTAATCACGTTACGCCATTTGTTTCTCAATCAGCTTCTAGTTGACTACATTCGGAATCCGTATTTAAAGCTAGATGTATGGTAGACATTTAATTTATGATACATGCATGCTCATTTCTGTAGTTTTTGTCAAGGATATACTTTTTCCCATATATGCATTTCAAATCTATCTATGTTTTTTTCTGCTAATTTGAAGAATACCCAAACAATGTTAAGGGTGAAAAGTGTTTGATTTGGTTAACTTTTGAAAATGTCATTTGTCGTCAACAGCATTATCAACTGGAGCCATTATCGGTATAGCTGCCGGTGTTGGTGGCGGTATTCTGTTACTTCTGATCATCGGTGGCATTTTCTGCGTCACTTCAATGAGACAGCCCCCTGTACGCGGGCCACCACCGCCCCCAGTCGCCTACAATGCGCCTAACTACCCACCGGGTTACGGATATCAGGGCCCGAATTATAGACCATCCCAGGTACGATTTTCGTGACGTAACCCGAATCATAACGGGAATTAAAGTTACAAACATAAGAAGCATTCATAAACACAGGCGAGGGGGAAAAGGGGGAATTTTAGGGCAGTATATATTGTAAGTTTATACTTACAATTATTGTTGTGTTATAGTCTTAAAAATGAACCATGTACAGTGTGAATAAATAACGTACTCAATTGTGGTCGTGTTTTTTAATCTTTGCAAAAAGCATTAACTCACAAGAACTTGTAGTCGTCGCAAATGGGTTGACGACAAATATTTTGAGATCAAAAAATGAGTGAAATAGCAGGTTAGTAGTCAAAATATTTCATGTCACATGATGTAGTATCCGCCAATCAAATGACAGGAATATTTGTATGTGTTATATAATATTAATAACTTTATCTTAACGTTTTATTTTGCAGAGGATTGCATATTACCGATAGAATGGAACATTTAGGTAAGAAAATAGAAGATAGAGAAAATGAATAAAGCATAGTCAATTAATTTCGAAAGGGTTTACAGTATGTCAAATTAGGTCTAATTTGGACTAAATTGTTTTATAATGACTAGTAAACAAAAAAAGAAGCAAGCTAAACCACTAAGAAGATTTAATCTGTTTTAGAATCAAATTTATATTCATTTTGAAGGACAGAAGTATGCACTTGCACGAGCCATTATAAAAGGTGGGAAATATCCCATACGCGAAATATCCCATACTTTTGAATCAAATATGAACGATTCTTCGATTTAAGGATGAAAATATTAATGGTTTTGCCAACATTATCGTGTGTTTTTTCATGTTACAGCCGGATCGTAGGAGTCAACCAGGCAGAATCCGGAAAGAAACGCGGTGTTAATGAACTCATCAACACATATGTATATACATATTTTTTAACTTTTTCCAGTAGTATACACCGTTTTCACTCTAAGTTGAGAGCTGACGTCAGCGCGTCTGGGTAATTTCATCAAAATACCGCGCGCGCGTATGGAATAGTGTCAGTCCTGAAGTGGAAATTTTGCATCAATAGGCCTATTAGGTTTTCTATAATATATACGCGCTGACTTCACCTCCCAACTTGAGATGACATGAAGTATAGATACGTATACAAAAAGTTGTACAAGATTATTGTCTTGAGGGATTAGGTAATAATCGGTAACGATTAATTAAAACCACGTTCAAAATGCACAACTGGACCAGAATGTTTTATATGTATATTTCATTCAACAAATTCTAGACATTTTGAACCAAAGAATTGGCCGGTGCTTGTATATACCGATCCGTTGTAAAAAGCGGTTGATACAAAATGGTTTTATTTTGCAATTTTAACATGTATAAAATGCTGCCATGACATTTCAACGTGATCAGTCTAAAATCATCGGGTCATTCCCCGCGTCATCCTGTCTAATCATGCTAATAACTGCCACCGGAGATAAATGTCCATGTGTGCTTCCTTTCTTCAAGCTGGAATTGCTGGATAAGCTGATCCTAAGATGGTAAATTATGTCACACTTTCACATATCAATTTTGCTATCTCGAGATACGTTGTTTGGTGTGCTCGGCATGAGATGGGATGCGTCTGGCAGTCGCCGTGGTTGATGCAATCTGCCATTCAACTCTTGTATTCGATGGCAGTATCGCGCAATGCATTTTGTGCCTTCGTTTTAATTTCTCCCAGATTTAGAATTGTTTTAAAAGCCAATTCCTGAATAATGTATATATAATATTACGTCTTTATTCCAATTTTATTTCCGATGGTTTAAATGGATTTAAATGTTGACGTTTTAAACTTGTATTTTTAAGGTGGTATGTATCTTGTCAAAGTTGTTAATACTATAAAAATGTATATATTTAATTTTCATTATTATTGATCAAGAATATTACAATTGGTGTTCATTTTATTAATATCCATGCACAGTACTATTTTTGTGGGTTTAATGAAATAATAGACAGTACTATAAATAATAAGCTACCTATATAGTCGTAGACAAGTATTCGTTACGGGTTAAAAATCACTGCTGGATTCAAGCATCATATAGCCTACTCTTACCTATTTAGAATTATGTAAAACGTCATATCTTGTTGTCATTTCAATATATATGTATGTACACATTTATCTAGCAGTCTAGTTTGGGGTAGTATTTCAGGCCTACGGTTCTAAGACTGCACTGAATAGTTTGTCTATGATGAAACAACTCAATACCACAACCACACAATCTGTTATATATAGCATTGTGGTTCTAGACCGGTAGTAGTCAAAGAGGATGGTGGTTCGAGTCCCGTGACAGTTGGTTCTCTCAGCTATTAAAATGCTAAGTTGATGTAATGTGTTCAATAATTTACACTGAACATTAATGTATATATTTTATCGAAATATTTGCATACAATTGACTTTCTAAGTCATCTCATACGAAAATATACTTGTCAAACCTAGTTGTAATTTTCCAACGTAATAGTTTATCATTATACTATTACAAAACCATTATTTTTTATGTTGAAGTTGTAACAGTACTACTTTGTAGATAATAAGCATTAGGTATCTATCATTATATGTTAAGGCCCTGTCACACCATAACGTATCGCCTCAACGTATGCCAACGTATGCAAAATATCGAAAAATACGTTGGTGTACGTTGGTGTACGCTGATATAAGTTAGGGGTACGTTGGGGATACGTCGTTTACGTTAAGAGCACGCTGTGATACGCTGTGACAATTTGGACCACGAAAAAATATTGAGCATGCTCAAAATTTCTCGACGTACTCAACGTGTGCTAAATACGTTCTGCATAAGTTCCCGGTAAGTTTGTGGTACGTTAAATATACGTTGACATACGCTGACATACGTTAGTGGTACGTTACTCGTACGTTACTCGTAAGTTGGTATACGTTGATGAACGTAGGCTGGGGGAAACGTACAGCCAACGTAGTGATAACGAGTTGATAACGTATATGTGCCGTATGTCTAACGTATGCCTGACGTATTTCCAACGAGTTTCGATGTATTCTTACATATTCACCTTATGCCGGGCGATCGTGTAAGGCCCTGTCACGTATCCATAGCGTATCCATAGCGTATTGAACGTATACATAGCGTATGACTAACGTATTCATAGCGTATCCCTAACTTATAACATACTTATGACAGCTTATCACAGCGTATGCGAGCGTATGCGAGCGTATGACTAACGTATGCTTAACGTATAATTAACGTAGCGTAGCGTATTCGTAGCATATGATGATGGGTTGATATGTGTTCAGCACGACAGACCATGAAGAAGTGAGGATGAGATACTCAAGGGACCCATTTATATACTCAAACCCTCCATACGTTCCCAAAACGCTGAATGCGCGCTAGCTGTACGGTAGCCCTGTCACACCATGGCGTATCGCCTGAACGTATAACAACGTATGCGAAATATCGAAAAATACGTTGGCGTACGTTGGCGTACGTTGGTGTACGCTGATACAAGTTAGGGCTAAGTTTGGGATACGTCGTATACGTTAAGAGCACGCTGTGATACGTTGTGAAAATTTGGAACACGTCGAGCCCGCGAAAAATTATTGAGCATGTTCAAAATTTCTCGACGTACTCAACGTGTGCTTAACTTACGTTCTGCATAAGTTCCCGATAGGTTCGTGGTACGTTAGACATACATTTACAAACGCTGACATACGTTAGACATACGCTGACATACGTTAGAGGTACGTTAATCGTCTTAAGTTTTAGGTTGGACATATAGATTTACCCTTCTAGATATTTTAATAGTTATCATCTAGGCTGCGTTTACTTGAACTGGCAACACTTGTCCCGCCGTGTACGAAACTCAATTTCTGCAACGGCATAAGTCACGTGTTCGTTGTACGCCGAGGATACGCTGAGGATACGTCGAGCACGGCAGACATACGCTACGAATACGATGGTCATACGCTCGCCGATCGCATACGCTGTGATACGCTGTGATAAGTTTGTTATAAGTTAGTGATACGCTATCAATACGTTAGTCATACGCTATGTATGCGTTTAATACGCTATGGATACGTCCATTCCATCACCGATGTTGACGCAATTCGTTGGGAAGTTGGACGTTCTTGGACGTTCTCGGACTCTGACAATTTTCGAGCTATTTTTTGAATACGTCGGCATACGTTTAGGCCACGTTCAGGCCGTACGCTATGGTGTGACAGCGCCTTTAGTATAAATGAAGTTTGTGTCCAAATGTGGTAAAATCAAAAGGCCTCTTTATGTTATGATATGTCAAATTTTATTTAAGCAATATTTGGAGCAGACATTTCTCGGGGTCTTTTCAAAGCAGTTACATTAATAAATTGTTATTGTTTTATATCCAAGAAAAAACAGTTTAGATATTAAGTCAGTTAAATTTTAAACAAAATTTAAACAAACAGCAGGCATTGGATTTAAAACCACTTTTGGAAATAAATTCATCAACTATAGATTAAGGTTAAGGCGGTGATACTGGTGGCAGAATCGGTAGTTGGGTTACAAGCGTATAATAAAATATTTTTTAATAAAATGAACACTTCTGTTTCAATAACTTTATGTATACAATCTGTGTATTTTCTTTGTATGTAGATGTGTGTGTTTCAATTCCATTCATTTCTAACACAGGGGCGGAGCCAGAGACTGAGTTAACCGTACCGGGTGTCTGAAGAAAAAAAATCTTGAATTTTCTGGTTGTGGACTATCCAATGTGGTGCGCAGTACCGCCCTCCGAGCAATGCTCGGACAGGGGGTGTCTGATAGGGAATGTGCAGTAGCATAGCCAGACGGGGGCAACGGGGGGGGGGGGGGGGGGGGGGGGGGGGGGCAGAGTGCCCACCCTGAAAAAATATTGACCGGGAAAATCGGGAAGACAAAGCAGTGGCGGATCCAGGATTAAAATGTACGGGGGCTGACACAAAAAAAAATCGTAAAAGGTCCCTAATTTTTTTTGCTGTCAGCTCGTGAACTTTTGCTAAGTGTGGGTGGGGGTGGGGGTAGCGATGTGGTTATCCCAAAACCGGCAAAAAACCGGCCCGCCCCCTCCACCCCCCCCTTGTTTCCGCCACTGCAAAGGAAGAGAAAGAAAGGGAGAAGAGGAGACAAAAGGGAAGGAAAGGGAAAATGGAAAGCAAACAAGGCGAAAGGAAAACAGGCAAATTAGTTGGACAATTGCAGTTTTTCACGCCGGTATGTGGACGGAACGCAATGTAACCCTCCCACCTCCCCTCCCTGCTTGTCATTTTCTTTCTCGACGGCAAATCAAAAAGCTAACATGAAAAACATGGCTACGCCACCGGGTCGAACTGGTGTTCACCGGGAAAAAATACCCTTTGCCCCCCCCCCCCCCCCCCCCCCACCCCTGACAAGTGACCCTGGCTACGCTACTGGGGATGTACCCCACTCAGAAGTAGAAACTCTTCAATTATATAACTCATTTGGTGCGATCTGGTGTATACATTAGGCTAGCATCTAAATGTTATCATTATCACTGATTACAATGTACAGTCAATTTTAACAATGTCTCCTGTTCGTAATTTGACAAATGAATTACTACATGCTGATAAGTGTCGTATTCATAAAGAGTAGAACAATAAGTTTTGTTCATTATATTTTCAAAGTATGTAATATGCTACTTCAACATTCATTTCAAGCCATGCCAATCGTCAGGTTGAGTCAAAAAGAAGTTTACCCGGATTGGTGATGTTTTAAAAAACAAACAAATGACACTCGAGAGTTCAGTAAAGCATATATTTAACAAGCATTCTCTCCTGCTTATTAGGAAAAAGGAATGACACAAATTGAGCATTGCTAAGAGGAGTTATGTCTATTTTAATAAAGGTACTCATTTTGCAAGCTGTCCACGGAATACTTGACCATACAAATGTAAAGTATGCATTTTAGCGGCGTACTTCCCTATTGACCGAGATTGATGTTTTTCAAAACAAATAAATGACACTTAAAAGTTCAGTAAAGCATTTATTTCCCAAACATATTCTGCTGCTTATTAGAGAAAATCAATGAAGCAAATTGATCATTCCTAAGAGACGTTATGCCTGTTTTACTGAAAGCGCTCATGTTTTGTCAAGCTAAAATGCTTACTTTACATTTGTTTTGTCAAGTATTCCGTGGACAGCTTGCAAAATGAGTACCTTATTAAAATAGGCATAACTCCTCTTAGCAATGATCAATTTGTGTCATTCTTTTTTCCTAATAAGCGGGAGAGAATGCTTGTTAAATATATGCTTTACTGAACTCTCGAGTGTCATTTTTTTGTTTTTTAAGACATCACCAATCCGGGTAAACTTCTTTTTGACTCACCCTGTAGTGGGTGTGGTTTTGGATGTCAACAGCCAATTTGGCTGATACGCACTATATAACATGAGACAATGGTATATAATTTGGGGCGGGGCTTTTCGTTCAAATAATAATAATAATAATATCTTCAGTGCGCATTGGTCATCGCGTTAGCGTGCCCTACACAAAGTCGCCGACGTATGCGTTGTGCGCATAACGCAGTGTTGCAATAGTGTGCGTGTACTAAGAACGCGATTAATTCGAATCAGGAAGCTGGTAAACAGCTCGCTGGATTCGCCGATTTTATAAAGGGGGAAATTTGTTGTTGTCGATTAAAATAAATCTAACAAAAAACGTGATTTTAGGATAAAAGATATAAATAACCAATAAACTAAATAAGAATGAGAATGAAATATAATTCGTAGCTGTTTTGTTATATACGATGGTCTTATAATGTATAGGCTGTACCATATTTTGTGTCGTCGTGTACGACTTCAAATATGGTACAGATTCGGCCGAGTGCACCAATGACAAGTAGCTGAAGAATAGCGCTACCTCGCTAGTAGCTGAGGCGTAACCCAAAATTTGGAGAGCATCAATTCGGGGTAGGCTAGTAACTGGCGGGTAATTTACGCTAAATGTTATACCTGACCGGAACCAAGAGTAAGTTGAAGCATAACGCCTTATGCCACAAGTCAGTTGATTCTAACAGTAACATTAATTTGGTGTGAACATTGGAGAGGATGATTACATACATACATACATACATACATACATACAAATTCTTATAAGGCGCAATATCCAAATACATGATCAAGGCGCAACAAAACAAAATTATAGCAATGATTGAGAATATGAATATAACAAAAATACCAATACAATCAATACAAATACGATTTTAAGAGTTTCTTAAAGATTGCAGTAGAGCCGGCATCTCTAATATGGCGTGGAAGTGAGTTCCATAGTGACGGACCTGCAACGGAAAAGGCTCTTTCACCTATACGTTTCCTACTGGAAAGTATTGAGAGTAGAGTCCTGTCCATTGCAGATCTAGTCACCGGGCCTATTGAAGGGATTGAATTGTGAGAAAGTAAGTTACAAAGATATTTAGGACCACAGTCATTCAAACATGGCGTGGAAGTGAGTTACATAGTGACGGACCTGCAACGGAAAAGGCTCTTTCACCTATACGTTTCCTACTGGAAAGTATTGAGAGTAGAGTCCTGTCCATTGCAGATCTAGTCACCGGGCCTATTGAAGGGATTGAATTGTGAGAAAGTAAGTTACAAAGATATTTAGGACCACAGTCATTCAAACATTTGTACACGTAAAGACAAATTTTAAACTTAATGCGTTTTGTAGCCAATGCAGATTCTGCATTAGAGGTAATGGACTGTCAAGTCTTGATGCCGAGAAGACGAGTTTTACGGCACGATGTTGGAGAGACTGAAGTCGATTAAGATCTTTTGTGTTTGAACCGTATAAAAAGGCATTGCCATAATCGAGACGGGAAAGGAAAAGTGCACGAACTACAAGGTGTCGTGTGTCCTGGTCAAGATAATTGCATATACGGCGGATATTACGAAGCTGGTAGTTACCAGATGATATTAGACTGTTTATTTGTTTGCCCATTGACATGTTTGAGTCGAAAATGATCCCTAAGTTTCTGAAATTGGTCGTTGGTTCAATGACGCTCTCACCGATTGACAACT
This sequence comes from Ophiura sarsii, assembly GCA_035610835.1. Taxonomy (NCBI): domain Eukaryota; kingdom Metazoa; phylum Echinodermata; class Ophiuroidea; order Amphilepidida; family Ophiuridae; genus Ophiura; species Ophiura sarsii. The sequence continues at coordinate 36,414,052 of CM069445.1, forward strand.
GAAGTTTGGGGAACTTGTTAAGGCTTTGATACGTTCCAGCTATTAAGAATTCAGTTTTTTCATTGTTAAGTTTGAGTTTGTTTTTATTCATTCAGGTTTTTATGTCAGAGATACAGTGTTGTAATTTGTGAAGGGCTGTCTCAGCTGCACCAGGTAACTTTGGATTAAAAGATACATAAAGCTGGTAGTCATCAGCATATGAATGAAAGTTAACATGGTGTTTACGAATAATAGCACCCATTGGTTGTGTGTAAATAACAAATTGAACTGGACCAATTACAGATTCGCTGATCATGCGGAAGGACCAATTGCGCTTACATGCACAGGGGGTGTCTTTTTGAAGTGGAATCTGACCCCCTCATAAGCTGAAAGATTTTATATTTTGAAACTCCATTCATGCAATTTGATTTAGATCAACTCCTTTTGCCCATTCAAACACTAATCGCACCGACTTTGGGTCATATTTTGACCAAAAGGTTCTAATTGTCCAAGGATTTTAAATAATGACTAAATAAATAAATAAATGAACTTATTATTGTTTTTATTAAATTAAAAACTGATAAAGCTACAGTTTCAACATTATTGTGAGCGGAAGAGTAGAACTATAAGAAAAAAATGTAAGCATATTGTGCCGTGCGTGGGGATCGAACAGGGGTTCTGCTGTTCACAAGCGAAGGACAAGGTATCCACGCCACGGAAGTATTTGTGTTAAGAGATGTGTTATAATTGTATATACCATTAAACTACTTGTAATTAAAATTGTGCTTTTTGGTGCAATATTTGTATGTGCCCTCGCCCAAACTATGTTTGTAATGTCATGATATAGTCCTTATTTTTGAAAAAGCGATAAACAACTTCGACATTTTTGTCAAACAAATTGCGTCGGCCGAGAGTCTTGCTATCAATATACTAAGCGTGTATCAGGTCTGTTTATTTATTTGATTTATTGATTGATTTGTTTATTTTGCTATACACTTGTGGAACAGTGACATTGGTCTTTTCGATTGGTGTTTTTTTTCTTCATGCGCCCTTAAAGCTGGCCTACCACTTTGATAGTTCACCACAGACGAACTGGTCCTGCACCTGTTCACTTGATGACAGACTGTACAGAGTTAATGGAGAAATTGTAACCTTGTCAAATTCCCAAGAGAACTGGATGTGGCTAGAAACGTAACCCAGAGTGGCAGTTCGCCTTTAAACATATTTCACGATATTTTCAAATATATAAAAAATAAAGGTAGAATATATACAAATATTTACATGATAACATACAAGGTAAATGCTACGTACGGTCCATGCACAATTACTCAGTCATTGTCGGTATTAATATTCAAGACGCACTCATGTCTGTCGGACTGTTGGTTATCAGGTAAAAAAAGTTTGTTTGTCCCAAGTTAACTTGGAGACAAAGTGCTTCGCGTGTTTATATTTGGTGTGTTTGTTGTGATGTGATATAGTGGTGAAAACATCGGTAAAACTTTAATACAAATAACCTAAACAAATAAATTCAAATAGTGAGACCGTCTCAATCATAGTGATTCTCCTCCCAGATCCAAATTCCAGTTGATCCCAGTTGAAAAGCTGCCCATTTTTCGTATTAAACCAACTGGTTTGAATTGTTTGAACTGTTTAAACTGGAACTTAACTGTGTTTCAATACACCAGTTCAAACACCAGATGAAAAGTTGTCCATTTTCCATATTAAACTAACTGGTTTAACTGTTTTGTAACTGGGTCTTAGCTGGTTTGAACTGTGTTTAAGTTGAAACCAGTTTAACTGGGCTCAACTGGAATTTAGACCTGTTCTGTCTTTACGTTTCACGTTAAAATTCTACGACACAATTTTCTTGCCTTGATATTTTGGTTCTACCTATGAGTAAGATATTCACGAAATCCCCAATATTAAACCTATTGAACAGCTAACGTAATTCAGTGTTATGCTTTGAACGGTGATGAGCTTTAATCTATTTATTAATATCTCACTCATAAGTAACAACTAAAATTGCCTTTTTATCATAACCAGAGTATCTGTAAAAAAGCAGACAAACTGTTACTAAATCTTGGTGGAAATTAATATGAGAAACTAAAAAAAAAAAAATTTTGGCCTGATTGTTTACATCATGGTCTATTGCAGCCTTTAAAACTGAACTTACCTTTCAATAACTAATCAACCATCAAAACTTACGTATATGTTATGTATGTATGTACATGGAAAAACAAAACAGTAAGGTCACAATCCATGAAGTCGAGTTGCCAGTAAATCAGCGCGTAATTATTATCGTGGTAGGGTACGCGTTAGGGCGGATTTGTACAAAAAACTAACAATCGTTGTGAACTTTGTCCAAGAATGAGTTACGGTTGGATGCTGCGTATTCAAGAGTTACAGGTTCAACGTGTTTTACCGTAACAAGCAGGATCGTTGACAAACGAAATTCTTAACTTAATTTCGGGCGTTGTCAACTGCACTGATCGTGGTTCAATGGTAATATCTATCAGGTTGGGTGTCATGACAAGTTAACAATAACCTGATACGTATTATCCATAGAATCTGAGCCGAGGGAAGATATCGCCCACATTGAGCGTCGATTGAAGTTGTTTAGGACAAATAACCGACTGTGTTTTAGCAGATTCTACACATGTAAAAAGAATATAGGAAAGTCAGCAGAAGTTTCAAAGTTCCACTATGGGTGGACGACTACTGAGGGTAAATTATTTTGGAGTATTACTGGTAGTGGCAGCCATTTTGAATATCAACGGAGTGAATACACAAGGTAACATTGCATTTCAATATCCATTTTTAGGGATTAAATCATTGATGTTTATTGATAAACCAAATGAAAGATGTTTCTATGATTATGTTTAATCAAAGACGGTTAAGATTAAATCTCCATATAGATATAAGAAAATACAACGCGACATGAAATGCAAGTATGCAAAAATAGAACTCTATGAGAGGTCTATCCTTTATCGAAATGGTATGTTATTTTCAGGACATTTAATTTATAGAAATGTCAAATCACTTTAAATGCTGTTGCTCTAGCAAATTGTTTATGGAAGTAATTATTATTTTACAGAAATATAATTTAAAATTAAGATGTGTCCATATTTCTTTTAAACAACAGACTTGGGTCACTTAAGTCTACCTGTTTACTTTTAGGTGAAAAAACAGCGTAATAGTAGGCCTAATTAATTTCAGACCTCGGAATTTTCCTGGGCTGCGTCCGATGGCACAGTGAAATTCATGAATTTCCACAGTATAGGCATCTTAGGATGTGGTCGGAGTAGACATGGGTAGATTCTTGCAAACCTTGTGTATTCCACTAGATATATCATAAAATGACAACGAACCAACGTTTCCCATGTTTTCTTTGGTCATTTTGGCATAATGGCTGCCATTTTTCAATGGCCTTTCCCAAGTTAATTTTTACCATATTCACATCAAATATTTAGACAGCGGCGCATATTGGGGGTGGGTGGGGTGGGGTGGGAGGGGTGCGAAAAATGAAAGTGAACCGACAAGGACTTTACCAGAAAGTCAATTTTTTTAAAGTTGCGTCCAGTCAGAAATCTGAGAGCGAGGGGGGGGGGGGGGGGGGGGGGGGGGGGGGGGGGGGGGGGGTTGTCAACTCTCAACCGACAATGATAATCACAACAGACGGTGCCATTCTTAACAGACACTGCCAGTCTCAACCGACGGTTCTAAGTCTCAACCGACACGAGTCTTATGTTTACCACCCCCCACCCCTCCCCCTCTGGCTACGCCACTACTACTCACTATAGGCAAATTTCATGTCACCTTGTGCTTCTAAATGAGAACCATTAGAGTTATACAACTCACAGATAGACAATGGTTTTGACAATCTGTGTGCTTAAACTTTGGAATATGACTACTTAAAGCATAAATGTAGAATTAGAAAACGTCAAGCTGAAAATCGGGCCAGCAATCGGAACACCTACCTTTAAGAGATTCAAGGTATTTTGCAGGTGTGTGTTTTGTTTAGAACCTTGTAAACTATTTGAAATAACACATATTTCAAAAGATACAGGATACTAATTTATATTTGGCCATCTTGTTATAGTGGTGCCCAATTGTCAAAGCAAGCATTCAAGATAAGTTAACTTCGGACTAATTTTGACTATCTCAACCTAGAATATGTATCTAGATTTGGTGTTTCAGGCACCCAGGTGTTGGAAGTCAATAAATTCATTCGAACAAATCCAAAATGGCCAAACAAGTCATTTCTACTAGAGACAGCATTCAAAGATATCCTCTCCATATTTTTAATTGGCTATCTTACTATTAGGCCTATATATATATATATATATGGCGCAACAATGTTTTTTTCTCAAAATAGTGACCATACAAAGTTTGTATTCAAGACTAATTTTGACTACATATCTGCCAAGAACGTAGCTTTAGTTGTAATAACCTAGGTTAAACTTAAGGTTAACCCATAGTTTTGGCCACATGTTCGGAAGCTCAGATTTGATTAGAAACTGGATTCTTTGTTTGTGGCATGGATAACTCATTCTTTTCTTCCATCTTGTTATTTCTCTTGTTTACTTTATAAAGCAAGCATGCTTATTAGACTTATGTTTTTGTCAGCCTAGGGAGATCATTTTGCTGAAATATGGTTCGTAGCGTATGTCCACACAAACGGTTTAGTTAAACGACTATACAAGCTATCAATCAAAGCATTTTTAGCTTTAACGTCTTTTTCTCAAAAATGGCACCAATTTCTCAAAAATGGCACCAAGCAATCAATTAATCAATCAATCAAATTCAGTCCTTAAATATAGAGCGGTTTTCGGATTTGGTGTTTCCCGGGGTGTAAGAGTTTGAAATAATTTTAAATAAAACCTGAATGGGTCCTGTTAGTGATTAGACCCTGGTTTTAGTGTCAGAGTATCATGGGTGTAATCAGATTTGCTATAGAAAAGTAATGCAATATTTGCGCGAAAGTTAAGGTTTTGTATTTGCGTTTATGTAAGTGTTATGAACAGTTAGAATAAATGCGTGAGGGTAATTGGTTGATTCCTAAAACATGCTATCTCTGTGCGCCAACTAGATCCCAACAATGTTTCCTTTTGAATCTGATATGGGCTCGAGTTTTTTCTTATGAACTTGTTTATTTAATGGGATATTCAGCTCGATCTTGTGGGCGGGTTGAAAACTGCACGTGGGCACTGTTCGTCACGGGTTCAAGGTCAGTGTAATGTGATGCGCCTGTTCAAATCTATCATGCGATGCTTGAATAAATCAGCCAACTAATTTGACATGGTCTATGAACTTTGTAGATAGTTGTATGATGACAGATATGATAAAGTTCATCATTAAAGGGGTATTCAAGGATTATTTAAAGGTATAGAATTGTTATAGTGACTTAAAGGTGTTTTTTAGGGAGTGTCTTCCGTACACTCCCAGAACTCCTCCAAACCTACTTTTCCTAAAACAAATTCAGGGTGGTCCAAAATTAATGTTAGTATACTAAGGGGTTATTCAAAATGGCGTCCAAAATGGCCGCCAATAGGGTCAAATATCATAAAAGAACATACACCAGCCAAAATGTATGATGAAAGTATAGTTTTAACTATAGCATGTATGTATTAAACTCGCACTCAGCACGTTTGCATTGTTAACACACTTTGAATCCAAGATGGCCGCCAAAATGGCCGCCTAAAACAAATAGCCAATAATAACAGCGTATTTTGTATCATATTCACCAAATAATTTAAGACTAGAAGAAATTAGCAAGATGGCTGATTAAAATATGGTCAAATATAGCTTATTGTACTTTATCTAGTACTTACCTTACCGTCTTACCGCTCCCATAACCCTCTTGGGTCGTAGGGGCACTGCATGCTGGATTTCACCACCTCCCTCCATCTGACTCGGTCATGTGCTAATGCTTGGGTCTCAGCGAAGGTTTTCCCAGTCCATTCTGTGATGTTGTCTCTCCAACTTTTCTTCTGGCGACCTCTTCTTCGCTTGCCCTCTACGGTGCCCTGCAGGATGGTCTTGGAGAGGCCACTTGATCTGGTCACATGGCCATACCATTTTAGTTTCCGCTTTTTCACGGTGGCCAGCAGGTTTGTATAGTTCTTCATGTGCTGTGCCACTCTACGACGCACTTCCTCGTTTGTGATGTGGTCAGTATATGAAATGCCAAGGAGGCGTCTAAGACTTCTCAACTCTACCGCTTCAATCTTTCTCTGTAGTTCTGCTGTCAGAGTCCATGACTCGCATGCATACAAGAAGATGGAGAGCACAAGGGCATGCAGAAGCCTCAGTTTGGTGCCGAGAGTGATATTTTTATCTCTCCAAATGGGTTGTAACTTCGCCAAGGCAGCTGTTGTAAGTGCGATTCTTGAAAGGATTTCTGGCTTTGAACCTTCGTCGCTGATGATGGCCCCAAGGTATTTGAACTTCTTAACTGTCTGCAGTCTTTGGCCATTGACTGTGATTGGTGTTGTTATCACTTCGTCTTTGTTACTCATCAGCTTAGTTTTCTCTGCACTTATTTCCATGCCATATCTTGTCGATGTTTTGTCCAGTTGGTCAACCAAACTCACCAGCTCTTCTTCACTACCTGCCAGTCCGTCAATGTCGTCAGCAAACCTCAGATTGGTGATGTTTCTCCCTCCTATGCTGACTGTTCCATTGTGGTCTGTTAGTGCATCAGTCATGATTCTTTCTAGGAAGATATTGAATAAGGTAGGGGATAGTAGGCAGCCTTGTCGGACTCCAACTGCGGTGTGGAACCATTTACCAACTTTACCTTGTGCAAGTACTGCGCTGCTGGCTTTGCTGTACAGTTGCTCGATGGTTTGAATGAGCTTTTGGCCCATGTTGTAAAGCTTCATCGTGGCCCACAGTGCTTTGTGCCACACACGGTCAAAGGCCTTTTTAAAGTCAATAAACACATGGAAGATGTCTTGCTGATGTTGGTTGTACTTCTCGCACAAAACTCGCAGGTTGAATATTTGCTCCATTGTGCTCCTTCCACTTCTGAAACCGGCCTGCTCTTCAGCTATGATTTCTTCCGCCTGTGGTCTCAGTCTGTTCAGTAAGACTTTGAGCATGACTTTGCTGCCATGGCTGATTAGACTTATGGTTCTGTAGTTCTGGCATTGCTGTAAGTTGCCTTTCTTGGGTAGAGTGATGATGAGTGACTTGGTCCATGGTGTTGGCCATTCACCAGTTTGCCAGATCTTGTTGCAGATGTTGGTGAGGAGGTCTACCACAGCTTCGCTACCTTGCTTAATGAGCTCTGCTGGAATATTGTCCACTCCTGGTGATTTTCCATTTTTCAAAGATTTTATTGCTTGCTCCACTTCTTCCCTTAAGATGGGAAAGTCATCATCATTTGAAGATTCGTGGCATACAGTTACATTGGGATCGCCTTTAGTCTGGTGGTTATATAGGTCTGAGCAATACTCTGTCCACCTCTTAAGAATGTCTTCCTCCTCTGTGAGACAGTTGCCATTTTTGTCGTGAATGGTGCTGACTCGCGTCTGTCTTGTTTTTGTGAGGTCTTTGACAATCTGAAATGCTCTTCTACTGTTGTTTTTCTCCAGACTTTCTTCCATATCTATGCACTGCTTCTTGATCCACTGATCTTTCGCCATGTTCATCCGTTTCCTGACCTTCTTGTTGGCTTCTTTGTACGCTGTGGCACCTGTAGGAGTATTCTTCATTTTCTTAAGGTCTCTTCGTTTATCACACATGTCAAGAATGTCATCTGTAACCCATGGCTGTGTTTTCCTGCGATATTTCCCAAGTGCCTCTTCTGCTGTCTTGATCATTATCTCGTTGAATTTCGTTGTCAGCATTTCTGCACTATCATCAAGCATCAACAAGGGAGCAAACTTTCCACCCACTGTTGCCTGGAAGGTTTCACAGACGCTAGGATCTTTCAGTCTGTCCAAGTTGAACTTCAGCCTGGTGCTCTTGCTTTTCTTGACGTACATACTTCAACCTGACACGAAAGTTCAGTATTACCATATCATGGTCGCTTCCAACATCTGCGCCTGGGTATGTCCTTGTTGTCTCTTTGTTAATTCCTGACTAGAAGCGTCTCCGCACCATTATATAGTCGATCTGGTTGTGGTATCGGCCATTGGGTGCATGCCAAGTCCAACGTCTAGATGGCTTGTGCTTTCCAAGTGTGTTTGCAAGTACCATGTTGTTGTATCTAGCAAATTCCAGCAGTCTTAGCCCTCTGTCGTTGGTTATGGTATTGCAAGAGCCGCCGCAGATATCTTTCCAATCCTTCTGTGCATCTTCGCCGACCTTCGAGTTCCAGTCACCCTGAATGATCAGAATGTCCTTCTTGTGGACTTTATCAATGACCTCTTGGAGTTGGGCGTAAAAAGATTCCACCTGGTTATCATCATAGGCTGATGTTGGTGCATAAGCCTGGATCACTGTGATGTTAAAAGGCGCTGCTCGTAGGCGGATAGTTATAATCCTGCTTGATATTGGGCAGCATCCCAATACAGTATTCTTGATGTTCTTGTTTACGAGAAATCCTACTCCATTGGCATGTCTGTCAAGTTCGCCACTGTAGTACAACACATGTCCTTCATCTGTATAGTGCTCCCCACAAGTCTTCCATCGCATCTCACAGAGTCCTACAATATGCCACGTATATTTCTCCAGCTCATGTGTTAGTTCATGAAGCTTCCCTGTTTGGGCAAGAGTTCTTACGTTCCATGTGGCTATTGAGATACGATTTCTACCACGGATCTTCTGTGTGGAGGTTTCACCAGTATCATATTTTTCACGCCTGTCCTGATGTGAGGCAGATCGCGCGGTCCTTGTTAACCCGGGCGACGACCGGTCCGGTATAGGGTATGTAGTAGGTGTATCCATCATATAATGTCTCTAGGGCAGTTAAGGCCTAGCGGAGCCCATCCCTCTCCAGGCCTGATGCTCAATAACTAGAAGCTGAGACTTGGTGTTAATGTTTCTAGCCGCCCTGGTTTGTCCGCCACCTGCTGAACAAGTCAGCAGGCTCACAACCCCCACCAGTCTTGAAGGTAGACCAGGACGCTTACCCATTATCTCACAAGTCGGTCGTCCCCTCACACTACATGCTACACTAGTGCTACAACTAAGATATAATTACACTACATGCTACATGCAAGATGCTACCAGGGACGGTCTCCTCCTTGTATGGTCCATCATAACAAGTATGATAAGAGATCAAAGGTCAATTAGGGGGTGTACTACATGTATCTAAATACAGTATCAAACTTTCTAAGCAGATTAGTGAGTGATTTCATGGTGATAATTATGGGCTACAAACCCCTACCTTACCCAAAAGGATCACCAAGCAGTCACAATCGCCACCATGTTTTCATATGTAGTTGTATGAATTCATCAATGTCCTTACTAATCATAAAAATATCCTTACTTAATTGATTGGGGTCATTACGATGATCACCTGGGGGTAATTAAATGATCACTCTGGGTCATTAAACGATCCTTTTGGATCATTAAATGGTCATTTAGGGTCATAGAATGATTGCCTGATTTATTATCAAATAGTGTAATGAAATGATCACTCAGAATCGCATCGGGTCATTAAACAGTCACTTTGTGTCAATGGTCACCAAGGGTTATCAAATTATCACTTGGATCGAGTTAATAAATAATCACTTGGGGGGTCATTAAATCATCCCCAGCAGTTATTAGATGACAGTTTGGGCGGCTTGAATAATCAAATGATGGATTGGGGCCATTAGAATATGACTTGGTTGGTGTCATTAATGATAACTAAAGAGTCATAACATGATCCCTTTGAGTCATTCAATGGTCAATTAGGGGTCATTGAATGATCACCATGGGTTATTAAGCGACCATCCTGGTCATTAAATGATTGCTTGGTGTCATTAACCTATCACCTAGGGTCATTAAATAATCACCTGTGGTAATGAAATGATCACTCAGATCACTTGGGGTCATCAATGGTCACTTAGGTTTATTACATTATCACTTGGATCGAGTCAATAAATGGTCATGTACGGTGTGTGTGTTAGATGACGGCTCGGGTCATTAAATGTTAAATGGTGAGTTGGGGGTCATTAAATGATCCCCCAGGGTTATTCAATGATTAACTTTTTCGGCGACCATCTTGGGCATTTATGCAAATATTTAAAATATATCGTTTTATCATAGAAATATAATGAATGCTGTTTCATTAGCTTTTGTGGTATTGCATAGTATTTTTATGATGCAAAACACCTGTTTTAGGTAATTTAACATAAATTCTAACCATCTGGCGGCCATTTTAGATTGCGATAAATATTCAAAACTTTCACAGAGGTGAGTCATTTATCTAAAAGCATTAGTTTAGCAGTTTAGAGCATGGTATATATGATGCAATATACGCTGTTATAAGCTATTTTTACAATTATGGCGGCCATTTTGGAGGCCATCTTGATTTAAGTATGTAAACAAAGCAGAAGTACTGGATATGATTTACTAGTGATCTAATACATACATCCCATTGCTAAAAATATACTTTTATCCTACATTTTGTTCGATATTATGTCCTTTATAAAATTTGATCCCTTTGGCAGCCTTTTTGGACGCCATTTTTAATAACCCCTTACCATACCAAAATTAGTTTTGGCAACACCCTGAATGTTCTTGTTGGTTTGGAGTCTTGGGAGTGCACGGAAGACCAAAGTAATTTAGATACTTAACCCCCATATACACAATCGGCCGAGTGCACCAAACTGGCGTACCTTAATAGCTACCTCCCTAGTAGTTATGCCCTAACTGTAGCGTAACTAAACTAACGATATAATTCTGAGAGCATAACTGGCGAGTAACACCAGAATAGTAACTATCGAGGTAAATATCCACATTAATCAGCATCGTCCCCTTACACAATTAATTGTCGCATGCATGCCAAGTGTTTACCTATACTTTACTGTAAAATTCTGACGTGAATGGTCCTTCGGAATATTAAAAATGTGTCGCCACTCGCTAGGTCATAGGTGAGTGTAAATAAAGAATCACGTTAAATCGGCTATCGGTCCGGACAAAATGATGCCATTTTTGTGGCCAAAAATAAGGACCATCATGTCATTACAAACATATATTGGTATATATCGCCTGATATTTGGACAAAATGACCGTATGGGATTATCCATGAAACTCAGAGTAGCGATAATATTCCGGAAGGTCTATACCTCTGAATTTTTATAGGTATATATATATATATATTTATATATATTTATATAAAAGGTACAATTTTCATGACAAAAATCCGTTTTTGTAATTGAATAGTCCAATGGTGTATTAATAACATGATGCCACTTCTAGCGTCCAATCTCTGTGGCGTGCTACAGTGATCCTGTCTTTTATAAACGGAGATACGGGTTCGATTCCCGAAATTTGTATATGTTTTATTTTTTTAGACATGATCGTGACTTAATGAAATCATTCAATATAATGGCCCAGGTATTGACATACCGTACTTAAGTATTTATTTATTATTAATCAATTGATTTATTAAATGTGTATGTATTATTATTTTTTATACATCTTTTTTATTTACTTTTAATGTATTTATTAATTAATTTTTAATTTTTAATCAGGGTTGCACAAAGTTGTTTCTTCCCCAGGAGCAAGTTTTGAGCTTAGCATTTCCCTACCTACACTTACAGGTTTGATATAAATCAGATTACAATATGTTAGCTATAGTGTTGTTTAGATGTACCAGTTCCGTAGTAATAATTTGACATTTGTGAACATTTATTTTTAGGGGGGATGAAAAAAATGATGCGCGCAAAGTACGCACAATTGTACGCACACTTGCGCGCGAAATGTAGCTGTGTTTTGTTAAAATTGCCAACATTTGGTCTCATTTAACCAAATTTAGTAAGAAAATGGGCGAAAAAAGGTGCCTTTTTAGGCTAGAATTTGCAATACAACAATAAACACAGCGGTGCTCCCTGCTCCCGCACTTTGTGCAACCCTGTTTTAATTATTCATTCATCCATTTATATAACTAGGCATAGGCCTATGTGTTTATTCATTTATTTAACTATGCATTCGTTTATTTCAATAGTATTTGATTTCATGTTAAATAATTAATTAATTAATTAATTTGATTGATTGGTTGGTTGACTGATTGTTTGAAATTATTTCTACAATTTTGCAAGCATCATTGTGGATAGATTTAAAATATTTTATAATAAATTGGTCATAAATTTATCATTGAGTACATAATGTATAAATGTATCATTGAGTAAATAATCATGAATTGATAATGAATTGTATGATAGAAATCTCCCATTTATTATCATATCTATGTAATCGTCCATCGGGCAAATTAGAAATGATCATATAGTTACAGCATAAACAGTTATGCTTCAACTTACTCTCGGGTCCGGTCAGGTATAAAGTTTAGCGTAAATTACTCGCAAGTTACTATATAGCTTAGTTATTTTGATTAGAGTGTCCCATACTTCCTTTCGTGGGTGGGCAGAGTAGCTTACCCCGGTTTGGGGCTCTCAAAATGTTGGGTTAGGCCTCAGTTGGTGCACTCGGCCGTATATGATTATATAAATATACACCATTGTCAAATAACCCTTGAATGCCCCTTTAATGTTAAATTTCACCCTATTTGTCATCATAAAACTATCTATAAATGTCATACACCATGTCAAACTAGTTTGCTTATTTATTTAAGCATCGCATGACAGATAAGCAACTAGCCAATATAAGTGGCAAATAAAACTACAAAACTGAGAAAAGTGCCCTTTTGTACTTGTTTTTCCATATATTTTAGCAGCTTTAAATACGGATTATTCCTTAAATAAACATTAATTCAGGTCAAACTGATTACTCGTTTTTTGCCCCAAAACGGTCTTTTAATGCTGAAAATGGCCTAAAAATCGATTTCATTTTTTGTCACCAGGGGAAAACATTTGAAACCTTAGTACTTAAGGGGGGTATAGGATGGCCGGATTTCAAAATTTAGTTACTTTACAAAAAATGAGATAAGAGCACAGTGGAAAACTGCAAAGTCTTTTTAATTGAGTCAAATCGGATATTCAGTTCTGATGTTATGGTCACTTTAATTGACGGAATTTCGAAAATCGGAGGCGTTTTGTATTCGTTTGTGTGTAGAAAACGCTCACCCTGTGTTTTGTAGCAAATTCAGTTAAAATTATATATAAATTAAACAATTGTAATTTTCTATAATTGTTTTGGTAATAATATTAAATTAATCCATTGCGCATAATTATTTATCAAATTTTTAAGTCAACGCCATTTCTTATGTATTTCTTTATTTTTTCTCAACCGGCTATATTTAAGCTCCTTATCTTTAAAATCGCGATAAAAATCCTAATTTACATGCGATTTTCATCAAAATGGACTCAAAATGTGTCTAAGTTCATGCTTTTCAATATATGAACAATTATTCTCATCTCATATGTCAATTTATAATTTTGTAAGCAATTTTAATATTTTTGTAAACGTTTCGCTTGATATCTCAAAACAAGGAAACGCGCAAACGTGCGAAACCGTAACAAACGTAACTCAAAAACAAAAAGTCGTGTGACCATGGAAATTGGCACAAATATTAAGCATACAGAGGCCTACAAAACAATGAAGAGTGTTTTTTTTTAAACGACCTTGCGTTTTTAAATGGCGCTGCGACATACCCTGATTGGCCGCTTCCCGGTTACCATGGCAACCGCGAAAAAAATCCGGCTTCATAGTTTTGTGCGTATTGTCCATACGCACCCATTCCCCAAATATGGTAATTATGCGACATTTATTTATTGAGTTCTGTTCGTTGAGCTGTGTAGCCAATCAGAGGCCCTGCTTGGTTACCATGGCAACCCGAACAAACAAAACATGTTTTTAAAACTAGGGGTCAGGCTTGACATTTTGGTATATAACATGTCTTAGTGGAAGTCCGGGAAAGTGGTGAAGTTCATTGTCAAACATTGGGTCATTTCTCCCATTTCTCCCCCCCCCCCCCCCCCCCCCTCCCTTAATTAAGCCTAGACGTAGAGCTGTAAAAAAAATGCCGTTATATATTTTTAAAGCACATTTATTGCCTTTGGATGGTCAACTGTTTAATATTATTACGGGGCAACAAACATTTTCTCTTCTTTTAATATATAAATTATCGCAAATTTTGAAATTTCCCGGATTTTGCCGAAATTACCTGGAATTATCTCATTTCCCGAATATTACCCGAAAACATTGGATGAATGGATGGATTAATATTTGTTTCGATCTTCATTTTTTTTCTTAACTTCATGAGAACTCAATTATAAGCCTTCAAATCTTTGGTCTGATAACGAATATGCCTACATACGGCATTTTAGTACCCCCCCCCCCCCCCCCACCCCCCGACCGGGTCCGTGTATATAACCGGACAATCGTTTTTCGTTATTTCGTTTTCAACACGGTAAGCAAAAAACACAAATATGATCATTTTCCGTTTGACTGTCAGAGTAGAAAAAACAAACAGGAGAAAAACTAGAATTTTTAACGTTCGTTTTTATTCCTCTATTTTCAACTAAGGAAAACTAAAAAGATCAACCACATTCAATTTTCTTTCTCTAAATAAAGTGTAAAAATAAATCAGAAGAAAAATGAATAAATACAAATATTCGTTTTTCTTATCCGTTTTCATATGAGAAAAACTATATAAACAAGTGTATTCGTTTTTCATTCTTCAACCAGAATTGTAACCAAAAGGCAATAGAAAAACCTAATTTGATCTTGGTCCGTGTATATAACCGGACAATCGTTTTTCGTTATTTCGTTTTAAACACGGTAAGCAAAAAACACAAATAGGATCATTTTCCGTTTGACTGTCACAGTAGAAAAAACAAACAAGAGAAAAACTAACATTTTTAAGGTTTGTTTTTATTCCTCTATTTTCAACTAAGGAAAACTAAAAAGATCAACCACATTCGTTTTTCTTTCTCTTAATAAAGTGTAAAAATCAATCAGAAGAAAAATAAATAAATACAAATATTCGTTTTTCTTATCCATTTTCATATAAGAAAAACGAAATAAACAAGTGTATTCGTTTTTAATTCTTCAACCAGAATTGTAACCAAAGGGCAATAGAAAAACCTAATTTGATCTTGTTTCAAACATTCGTTTTTCTTAATACAAAAAACAAACAGTAGAAAAATGTAAGTTTGACACATTCGTTTTTATAACTTCATTTGCAAACAAGAAAAACAATATGAGTCAACTACGTTCGTTTTTCGTTTCTTAAACACTTGTATGGTAAGTAAGCAAGAGAAAAACCTAAATTTTAAGAGTTAGTTTTTCTAACTTTATTTTCAAAACAAGAAAAACAAAAAGATTACTGCATTCGTTTTTCTTCTAATTCGATCAAGATCAAAATAACAAACACTACAAAATATGTTTTGGGACTTAATACAATCAGGCATTTTTCTCAACCCATTTTCAATCAAGAAAAATGAAAAGGTCATTTAAACTTTGTTTTTCATATTTCATTTTGCATCTAGGTAAATCAGAACAGGATATGTGTGGTCATTTTTCTTTTTTTCGACTCTAATTTCTCAAAGGTTTATAATGAAAACAATTTATTTGATTAATTTTGTTTTTGTAACATTCGTATTTATCCCTTCATTTTCAACTTAGAATAACTCAAAATATCAACCTTATTCGTTTTTCTTCTCTCCAGCAAAAGTGGAAAAAGCAGTCAAAAAAGTTGATATATTCGTTTATCTTAATACGTACAATCGTTTTTCGTTCTACAATAATTTGATATATTCGTTTTTCTTAATACGTACAGTCGTTTTTCGTTCTACAATTATTTGATATACCGTATTCGTTTTTCTTAATACGTACAATCGTTTTTCGTTCTGCAATGATTTGATATTGTACGTATTAAGAGAAAACGAATATATCAAATCATTGTAGAATGTAAAACGATTGTACGTATTAAGAAAAACGAAAGTATTAAATCATTGTAGAATGTAAAATGATTGTACGTAATAAGAAAAACGAATGTATCAAATCATTGTAGAATGTAAAATGATTGTACGTATTAAGAAAAACGAATATATCAGATTATTGTAGAATGTAAAACGATCGTACGTATTAAGAAAAACGAATGTATCAGATTATTGTAGAATGTAAAACGATCGTACGTATTAAGAAAAACGAAGACGGTATATCAAATAATTGTAGAACGAAAAACGATTGTACGTATTAAGAAAAACGAATATATCAGATTATTGTAGAATGTAAAACGATCGTACGTATTAAGAAAAACGAATACGGTATATCAAATAATTGTAGAACGAAAAACGATTGTACGTATTAAGAAAAACGAATGTATCAAATCATTTTAGAATGTAAAATGATTGTACGTATTAAGAAAAACGAATGTATCAAATCATTGTAGAACGACAAACGATTGTACGTATTAAGAAAAACGAATATATCAGATTGTAGAATGTAAAACGGTTGTACGTATTAAGATAAACGAATATATCAACTTTTTTGACTGATTTTCCCACTTTTGCTGGAGAGAAGAAAAACGAATAAGGTTGATATTTTGAGTTATTCTAAGTTGAAAATGAAGGGATAAATACGAATGTTACAAAAACAAAATTAATCAAATAAATTGTTTTCATTATAAACCTTTGAGAAATTAGAGTCGAAAAAAAAGAAAAATGACCACACATATCCTGTTCTGAGTTACCTAGATGCAAAATGAAATATGAAAAACAAACTTTTAAATTACCTTTTCGTTTTTCTTGATTGAAAATGGGTTAGAAAAACGCCTGATTGTATTAAAGTCCCAAACGATTTTTATAGTGTTTGTTATTTTGTTCTTGATCGAATTAAAAGAAAAACGAATGCAGGAATATTTTTGTTTTTCTTGTTTTGAAAATAAAGTTAGAAAAACTAACTCTTAAAATTTAGGTTTTTCTCTTGCTTACTTACCATACAAGTGTTTAAGAAACGAAAAACGAACGTAGTTGACTCATATTGTTTTTCTTGTTTGCAAATGAAGATATAAAAACGAATGTGTCAAACTTACATTTTTCTACTGTTTGTTTTTTGTATTAAGAAAAACGAATGTTTGAAACAAGATCAAATTAGGTTTTTCTATTGCCCTTTGGTTACAATTCTGGTTGAAGAATGAAAAACGAATAGACTTGTTTATTTCGTTTTTCTTATATGAAAATGGATAAGAAAAACGAATATTTGTATTTATTTATTTTTCTTCTGATTGATTTTTACACTTTATTTAGAGAAAGAAAAACGAATGTGGTTGATCTTTTTAGTTTTCCTTAGTTGAAAATAGAGTAATAAAAACGAACATTAACAATTCTAGTTTTTCTCTTGTTTGTTTTTTCTACTCTGACAGTCAAACGGAAAATGAACCTATTTGTGTTTTTTGCTTACCGTGTTGAAAACGAAATAACGAAAAACGATTGTCCGGTTATATACACGGACCGATCTTGTTTCAAACATTCATTTTTCTTGATACATTTTGAAACAAGAAACATAAAATTGCCATGTATGTTAATGATTCGTTTTACTAACTCAAATACAAAAAAACAAACAGTAGAAAAATATGATTCAAAACATTCGATTTTATAACTTCATTTGCAAACAAGAAAAACGAGTCAACTACGTTAGTTTTTCGTTTCTTAAACACTTGTATGGTAAGTAAGCAAGAGAAAAACCTAAATTTTAAGAGTTAGTTTTTCTAACTTTATTTTCAAAACAAGAAAACAAAAAGATTACTGCATTCGTTTTTCTTTTAATTCAATCAAGAACAAAATAACAAATTGTTTTGGGACTTTAATACAATCAGGCGTTTTTCTCAACCCATTTTCAATCAAGAAAAACTTAGAACAATTCAAAATATCAACCTTATTCGTTTTTCTTCTCTCTCCAGCAAAAGTGGAAAAATCAGTCAAAACAAATTGATATATTCGTTTTTCTTAATACGCACAATCGTTTTTCGTTCTACAATAATTTGATATATTCGTTTTTCTTAATACGTACAATCGTTTTTCGTTCTACAATAATCTGATATATTCGTTTTTCTTAATACGTACAACCTCCAAATCTGAAACACTTGAACAAAAAAGACAGGCAGTACCCCTTTATCCAGGCCTGAGTCATGGGTTTAATATCGACAATTTTGTAATACTATAAAAACAAGTATCCATAATATTGTATACCTGCTAGGCATGTAATTATGAGACCATTAAGACATGGTTCAGAGAATCTTTACCCTGAAACTTGCTGATTTTTTTTCTCCACATATTAAAGAACTAGTATAAAAATTACACTTGTATATAGTTCGCTCAACTATTTGAAGAGATATGTAGGTATGTGATTGACTCAAAAAATAGTTGCATATTTTTTCAACTATTTTTTTAAAAGTAATTGTTTTATCCCTCATCATATGAGGATTTATTTCAACAAATGCATATTTTTCCTGTGTAAATGCGTTTCAATAAAAACCAATGTTCACATTGAAAAATAATATATTCTGATTGTGTTTTTGGTACTGAACTTGAGTTGCATTTTAATTTTGTATCTCAATTCAGTTTAACTCGGTCCACAAAAAAAACAAAAAAAGGTTTGAAAATGAAAGTAAAAAAAGTTATGACCGCCCCTATCACCACCTAAAAAGTTATGCCCCCCCCTTTCAGCATACAAAAAAGTTATGCCCTCCCCCCATATTCTACCGGCCCTCCTCCAGTAGAAATAATGAACGGTCCCTAAATACAGTTTGTGGGGTGGGTACGAGTTTTAGTCTGGTGAGTTTAAATAGCACTGTTCGTTAGTTATCAAGTCTCGAGCTTGCTTTTTCGCGACCCAACGTCACGTGAAAATTACCTGGAGAATGTTCATCCCCCTTCACATATCTGTGAGATGTTTCGCAAGATAGATTCTAATGCAATCCACTGGGAAATTACTGATTGAAGATTCGTGTGTGTAATGAACTGGATAACGGTTGGTTCAAAATAATATCATTATAAGCGTTTTATTTAACCATCAGTTCCTCTTTCAAGGTTTTCATATCTACCTGAAAATATTAAATTATAAAGTTATTGAGAAAGGTATCTTCTTTCATATGAGATATTGTACGCTAGGATCGGTTGAATATTGAAGAAGTGACAATCGAAAATGTAAGGTAAAGTCACAATTTCAGTTTCACATTTTACTTTTCAACACGGGGAGAGTATAACAGGTAGCGTGTGTGTGGCGTATTGATCCATCGGAACAATACGACCGCCTATCCAACATGCACATGCATCTCCATGCAATAGCACTACCGGTAATCAATAATACAGTCATCAAAAAAAGTAACTATACAGGTAATAAATGGGCCTCTAACTATTAAAATATATATCCTACCTAAAAATATTAAATAAAAAAGTTGTTGAGAAGTTTGTCTTCTT
The DNA here is from genome assembly GCA_035610835.1 of Ophiura sarsii. NCBI lineage: Eukaryota > Metazoa > Echinodermata > Ophiuroidea > Amphilepidida > Ophiuridae > Ophiura > Ophiura sarsii. The sequence continues at coordinate 36,433,512 of CM069445.1, forward strand.
TGATATGAGATATTGCACGCTAGGATCAGGTGATTATTGAGGAAGTGGCACTCAAAAATGTAAGGAGAAGTCCGATTTTCATTTTCACATTTTTATTTTCTACACGCGGACCAATCTACGGGTACCTTATCGATTACCGGTAGTGCAATTGGGGGATGCATGCGCAGGTTGGACAGTCGACCGCATTGTTCCGATGGATCAATACGCCACACACACGCTACCTGTCATTCTCTCCCCCGTGTTGAAATGTAAAATGTGAATTTGAAATTGTGACTTTACTTTACATTTTGGATTGTCGCTTCTTAAATATTTAACCGATCCTAGCGTGCAATATTTCATATTAAAGAAGATAAATTTCTCAACAACTTTATGATTTAATATTTTTAGGTAAGATTTATATTTTTAGAGTTAAAAGTACATTTATTACCTGTATAGTTACTTTTTTTGATGACTGTATACCCATAGCTGGGTCCGCGTGTAGAAAATAAAAATGAACATGAAATTGTGACTTTACCTTACATTTTCGATTGTCACTCCTTCAATATGCATCCGATCCTAGCGTACAATATCTCATATGAAAGAAGATACATTTTTCAACAACTTTATCATTTAATATATTTAGGTAGGATATATATTTGTTTGAGTTAAAAAGCCCGTTTATTACCTGTATAGTTACTTGTTTGACCACTGTAGATTTGATCGTCACAAATTTTACAAAATAGCAATTTCTGGCACATTATGTAGCTAGCAGCTACATGTTGATAGAGATTCGTGCCAACACCGTTGCAAATACTGAATATCAATTTTTAAGAAAATATCTACGATAATTCTATGTGGTTGCAAACCCCTTAACTGTTTCATTCAATACCATCATTTACTTCCAGTCTGTCAGAATGAGGATCAGGAGCTTACGTTTAATGGCGACACCACAGATGACATTTTATGGAGAGTTTCATGGGTGCCAGGATGCACCGATCAGATCAGGTTTTCAGTAAAGCTAACGGTCGACGCGGTAGCAAGGATATATCTGACAACGGAACCTTACGCTCGGGCATCTTTAGTTGCTCCATTCTATATAATCAATCTAGGCTGGAACGGAGTGGTCCCGCCTAACGGTAAGAACATTACTTGAGAGTTTATGAGTAAGTTACGTCGCGCTTATTGACATGTTCGCCGGTCGCGAATTTATTAACCGTACACACTTTTGACCAAACACTGTATAAATGTATTGCTGTACAATGTACATGTGCTATGCGCTTTACTCCGTCACGGTATCAAATGTTGTTTACGGTAACGAACATCGCAGCCCGGCCTGTATAGTCAGCGTCATAATGCTATGGACATAAATCCAATAATGCGTGCGTACGAGCGTGCGTGCGTACAAGTGTACGAGAGTGCGTACGTAAACCCGGACGTGCGTACCGGGCGCTTTCAAAATTGACCGCGCGTCCTGATTGGTCAACCTCATCTTCTACCTCTTACCTCCTTCTACGCAACAGTGCAGTGGCGTGTCCAAAGGGTAACACTTAGCCATTGCATTGTATTCAATTTGGCGTTATATGATTGACTTCAAACTCATCTTGCTTGATCACTTTATATATCACATATGTGTTTTTTATTGTCAGTTTTTCAAAGTGATTGAAATCATTTGGTAGTAACCATATTGAGTAAAATCACTCGCTCGAGGGATTCGTGATCCCGCCACTGCTAACGTCACTGGCACATTTCAATGTTTCAAGCACCAGGGAGACTGAATTGATCAAAATATATTCATACATTAAAAACTAGATCTCAGATAAGGCCTATCTCTTGTATTAACGCTCTTGTTGAAACGGTTGAACATTAGCGTTTAATAGATGAGGATGTTGGATATTAGGGATTTTTCTACCAGAGATGTACCAACATTCTTTTCATAGATGTACCAAATTTCTATCAGAACTTATAAGACAATAGCATATTATAAGCATGATAAGGTTTCACAATAACATGACAGTATCGGCAGTAACTAATGGTCTTGGAAATCCAAAATGCACTAAATCAAATCCCGAAATAATTTTGACCCAGCCTTATTGTTTTCCTATGGCTAGTAAATTACGGTATCAGGGGATGGTTGTTGTTTTTATCCAATCAATCAATAAAACCCACCGTTTCATTTAGGCTACTTGTAATGATGCCGATGAGAATTTTTGAAAACAGATCTTTCCCACTCGCCAACAATTTCCCCAAACCCAAGAAAATAATGCTGTTCCTATTGAAAATGTTTATTTAATTGTAATGATAGCGTCCTCTACTCTTTATACTTTGGCAGATAAGAGCACACTATCATTTAAGCACTGCATTTTGGTGTACCTTAATATTCGTAGGAATACACATAGCAGTGCTTTTAATTTCAGATGTTATTTTAAAACATTGTGTGGATAGGGTGATTGACTTTGAAACTTATCAACCATGACCTTAGATGGCCACATACTGAGCTGGTCATGTTGTTAGTGCATGGTTAGTGTGTAGCTTCATGCTGTTTACTTAAAGCACGACCCGGCCGGGAGTGCTATAAGTTACCGATAGCATTCCTGGCCAGTACTATTTGAGATAGAACTGTCACAAACATTAAGAGAACTGTAAACCGCTCTTAGTAGTAAGAGCTGTCACATAAAGAGAACTGTGCATGCTCTTGGTCCGTGAGATTACTCCTGGCTACCGCCAGTCGCATTCTTACTACTAAATGTTAATAGAAATCGGCTCGATATAAAAAGAAAACCGTCTGCATGAACTAAGTATGCTGAGTGCAGAGAGTACTAGTACTTTAAATGCGAGGGAAATTAAACTTTACAACTTCGATCTGAAATACATGTACATGTATAAAACATCCAGATACGCAGGGCATAGTCTTTTTCATTATTATTATTTTTCATTAATTTTTTATTTATGTAATAAATCATTCCTTAATTTCTACGTGAAACGTTTTTTCCATGACAAATACAATAATTGAACATGAAATAGTAATAATCGTGTTAGGCAATTTCAATATTCATTAGAATTTTATTTTAGAGCTTTCGTTATCAATTTATGGCAAATATACTCAGGCTTTGGCCAGTTTTCATATTCCGAGAACTATGTTATTAAAATCGTCACTCAGTGAGTAATTGAACATAATCAATCAAATCAATAATGATCTATCTACTTAATGCTAATAGTTTATCAAATTGGAAAGAAAACATATTTTCATCCATGATATCCTTGACAAACAACATAATAAGTGAACATTAGATGTATTTTAAGCAATACATTGGGAAAAGGTGTATTTTGATAAAGGCTTTATAAAGGGCTTAATTAATTTAAAACAAAACAACATGGGATGTATTTTTTTAAATTATTTATGTCTCCCATAGGACACATTTTTTGACACGCCCTGATGTATTTTAAGGATAATTACCATCATTATGTTCTTTGTTTTCTCAACAGCGCCTGGAATTCCAGGAGCGACAGGTCTTACTGCTGTGTATTCATATATAAGCTTTTGTGACGTTGGTGACGGTCCACCTTGTAACACTATCGGTACTACTTTAGAGGCACAAAGTTTGGCCAACGGAGACGTTAGTACTGCCAGTACTGAGTTTTATATATCAACAACAAATGATGCTATTAGTGTTGGATACGCTGGACAGTCAGCTTTCATAACGCTCAACGGTTTAGGGAGTGCCAGTTTGAATCCTCAAAATATTCGTTTTGTAGGCGTTGAATCCCACGACGGTACCAATGGCGCCACATTTGGTAATCAAAATTCTCTTTGGAAATTTTGTAATGATGGTAAGTCAAAATAATAACTTCCCCTGTCCCAGTTACCATCGTTACTCATCACACTTTTATTTACCATCATTGCGAATAAGGGTGCATTTCAATACCGATTACACGACTATCTTTCAAGAAATCCCTATATTTTCTATTTTTTATTTCTCAGGTGGAGATATCTATAATAGGCCTAAAGGGTAAAATGTTCACGCCTGCATCGGTGTAGGTCAGGAAATTATCTGTGATCTTAAATGGCGACCGGTTTTGTCATTTTTAGCCACTGATTTTCATTTCCAGCCGCGTGATTTCCCAGTGGGGGATTAACATCATACTGCAAGCATCACACTCTCTAAACGTGTATTGCCTCTGAAGCCACAATTCGTGATACAATGGGATTGTGCGTGTTTTCTTTGGCAATTTGAACAAAACGCGTACAAAATTGACTAGATTTAGAGAAATTTACCCATTTATCTTGAAAAATTAAAATCTGTTTCAGGCGCAACTGCGTAATGCAATTGTATACATACTAGACTACAAATATTGCTTAAATATAGTGTTGTTACACTTTATTCCGTCGTGGACTTGATTATCATCGATCCATTCAGTTGCGAATTGATGTGTGTTGGATTCCCCAAGTACCACCCCCCTCCCAAAACAAAACAAAATTAAAAATAATAATAAGTACTTGTTTTCTTTGTAAATGGTCGAATTTTACGCGCGTGTAACGAGTCCGATCACAAAAACCACCCCATATTACGCGAAGTTTGTTTTGGTCACGCATGATTGTGTAATAGTTGACCCCGGGTGATTTCCACGCTGGTGGTAGGGTAAATTCAATGCAATGTTTTGTACTATCTGTATTTACCCATATAGTCGGGGATACTGGAGTTAATATCGTGCCCCCCCCCCCCCCCCCAGGACTCCCCCAAACCAGCTTTTTAAACTTCCTTTCATGGTCCTAAAACATATCCCCGCGTGTTACCAAAATATGTTTTGGTATGATATGGGATTATTCAAGCTGGCGTCCAAAATGACCGCCAAAACTGCACTCTAAGAAAAAGGGTTCCACTTAGAACCTTTTTCTGTCCTGTATGTAGAACTCTAAGAGCTCTTAAGGTTCTATAAAGAACTTTAAAAGGTTCTATAAAGAACCTTCAAAATTTAGGTAGGCCTAGGGAATTTCTTCATGGGCTCATCACAAAGTTTAAAAGAGTGAATAACAGTGTTAACAACATTAATCTTTTTTGGTTTTACATAATTATTGGCTAAAGAAACTTTTTTTAAGAACCTTAAAAGGTTCTTCACTAGTTTCCCAAAAGTGGGAATACTGGAAGGTTGCACGGTAATGGAGAGACAGGTGTTGGCTTACAAACATCATGAATGATACTGGTCATGTAAAAGATGAGTCTCACACCAGTAGATACATGTGTTGGAAACAATTGATGATGTGAGATGTTCGGATTATGATTGTCTTTTCATGGATCGAAAGAAGAGATTCACTTTAGATTTACTGTTTTGTTAATCTGTGGGTGCACCCTAAATAAAAACTCCATTGACATGATTGAAATAGGCTTTAACATGATT